>VYZV01036438.1:0-64147 GCA_013401275.1 Pandion haliaetus | reverse complement strand
GTGGCCAGGCGAGGGGGTGGGGGGTGAGTGAGCGGCTTCGTGGTGCTTTGTTACCAGCTGAGCTGACCTGAAACCGTGACACCTCGCTAGCTGGAGGATAAGGAGTGCGTGCTCAGTCTGGTCAGCGCAAGCACAGGCTGGGACAGGGGTGTCTGCTGCCACCCTTGGGCAGGAATCCTTGAGCCCCACATTGGCAGGGTGGTGTCATGGTCTGTGCTCATGCTCTGTAAGCACACCTATCTCTTGGGAAATTCCTTCTTCTGGCTCAGGTGTCATGGCATGGATGTGGGTGCTGGTCTCTTCTGTCAGGTGGCTGGTGATAGGACGAGAGGAAATGGCCTCAAGTTGCAGCAGGGGAGGTTTAGATTGGATATTAGGAGAAATTTCTTTACTGAAAGGGTTGTCAGGCATTGGAACAGGCTGCCCAGGGAAGTGGTTGAGTCATCATCCCTGCAGGTATTCAAAAAGCATGTAGACAAGTCCCTTCATGACATGGTTTAGTGGGCATGGTTGATGGTTGGACTGGATGATCTTAAAGGTCTTTTCCAACCTAAATGATTCTATGATTCTATGGATGGGAGTGGTGTGTGCCCTTTCAGACACTGCAGGTTCGATGCATGGACAGCTTGGGTGCACAGCGGGGCTTTACAAGATCCTCCCAAGCTGTCTTCCCGAGGGCCATACGATGGGGCATATCACAACACCTCTTGTATGACCCAAGTGCCCCTCTGGTAGAAAGGGGGGATCTGATTGCTGTTGGTCTTAGTAGAAACAGGAGACAAAACTCCTAGTAAGACTGAGGTGTGTTAGGTACAGCCCAGGTGGAAGTTGGGTACCCAAGTTCAGGAGAGAAAACAAAAACATCTTGCAATTTCTTCTGACATTCTTGAAAAGCTGGAGACATAAGTTTGTTTCAGAAACTTAGTAAGGAACTGAAGTTACATTAAATGCAGAGGATCCCTCACTTCATCTGAGTTGATTGTCTACCAAAGTACCTAAACTTGGGGCCAACCACCTCAATGAAAAGACCTGCTGGAATGTGCTTTGGCTCCCTCCCTGTACACACACCCAGGTTTTCTTCCTGGGGAAACCAGCACAGGGAAGAGTAGGAGGAAGGGTGCAGCTGGGTCCTTTTCCAACACACACTCAGGAGCTGAAAAGTGCTGCCTGATCCTACTATTTTTCTGTTCCCCTGATGCCCATCTCACACTCCAACTATTTCAGGATGCACATAATAAGTGACCTGCTGACAAAATCCCTGTTTCTTCCGCACTGTTTTCCAAGTATGGGTTTGGGAACCAAGCTTGGGCATCCAGTGATTAACTCAGTGTAATCTTCTGTCGGACCCCCATTTCATTCAGGATGTAAATTCTTCTGCTCTTTGTCTCCAAGGAGATTATTAGAAATACTACCTTGGTGCACCTGTACAACCTGCACAGAGCAGCTACTGGATGAAAGCCCAAGTTGTGGAGCACAAATTGCTGCTGTCAGTGTCTCCTGGATGAAGGTTATGGAGCTTTCCACTTGCCTTGAACATTTTGCAGTTGTTATGTGCTCTTTTCATAAGAGTCCCATGCAGGAACACTATTACAGTCTCTTTTTTTTTTTCTTTTTTTTTTTTTAATGAGAAGAGAAATTCTTTGTGGTTTATTTCACTAACAGCAAGAAAATAGGTAACAGATCTCTTAGTTAAAAACTAAAATGAAAAATCCTTCATGCAGCAAAAAGAGCTTTGAATGATATTTTCCAGACTAACTCCGAGAAAGGCAAACAGGTCCCCTAATAGTGATCCACAGCCCTGAACATCTGTCCCAAAATATTCAGGCTTCAGGCTGCCAGCAAAAGAAGGACTGGAGGTTAAGGGCTTGACCCTCCTGAAGAAACTATACTTGGCCAATAAAGACTTTGGCTAAAAGACTTACTGGGGAATGGAGGAAGATTCATCTCAGAGCAGAAAGTGATGCCAGTAGTTTGCTCAGATGTAACATTTTAACTGGAGATTTATTGAGGTTTTTTTTGTTTTGTTTTGTTTTGCTATTGCTATCTCTTTGCAAAGTTGAAACTTGTCCAGTAACACTCTGTTTCAGTCTCTTATATGGGTTATCAGACACTTAAGGAAAACAACCAACCAACCAACCAACCAAAAACATAACACAATTTACCAGTCACATCTGCAGTTTCTTTAAAAAAAAAAAAAATTGAGAGTCAGCTAGTTTGTAATGAAAGAAGGTGGACTGGGAGATCTCTTAACAAACTTTCAGCTGAGATCTTGGCAGAACAAAAAGTAAAGAGTTGTTTTCCTTAGTTGCTGCCAGCACTTTTAATGTTTCCACCAGCTTCATTGGGCATCAGTTGGACACTAAATCTAGATAATATAATTTCCAGCGCAGTGCATAATGCATAACTCTTTTGACAAGGCTGTGTTTGTGGGAAGTATTGTACCTCGTGGTTTTTAACTAAACACAGGTGAAACTCTGAGTTTATTCATAAAGGCTGGGATTACTTCAGCTGTCATCATGGAACAGAAAGATAAACAGAACTAATAAAGTAACAAAGCTTTAAAAAAACCCTCCTGAGACTTCTGCCCATCTGTAAACTGCTCAGTGATTTAACAGAAACTGCACATGTAGAGGAAGAGGAATATGGGGCTCTAAAGCCAGTTGTTGGGGCTTCATAACAGTTTTGATGAGTAGGCAGAACTCTCTCCATATGTCTAAGTTGATGTCTATCTAAAGGCAACCCTAAATCTGTCCCATAGCAAAAGGGGCGTCACTGAGCTCAGGATCAGGACCAACGACCTCAGAATTGCAATGACTGACTCTCTCCATAGATTTAAGCTGTTTATTTAAACCCAATCTTTGTTTCCCGGTCCAGCCCAGATGTAACCACGTGGAGCCCGCAACTCTGACTTTGTGAAAATTCCACTATTTATATCTCATGGGATTAGCGTCGCTATGGACCTAAACCTAGAAGTCTCCAAGGCTAAATTTTATAAACTCCATACTTTCATTTATGCCTAATCCATATCCATCTCTCACGCCACCCTTGAATCCTACCCTGATGGAGGGAATGTGTTTCCTTATCCAAAACCCATAAAGTCCCCAGGAGGACTCCTCACAATACCTGTGATGATACCTCCATGTGATTATACCAAGTTTATGCTCATTCTTGCTTTACGACAGTGGAGGGAACTTGCTCAGGGACTTGAGTGTATAAAACACCCCAGGTGACATCTCTTGTCCGCATTAAAATCCAGAGTGAAGACAAAGGTGTTGAAAAATAATAGAAACATGATTGTTCCCTTAGCACAATGCTTTTACCCTCTTGCAGCAATGCTGAGAAGGATGAAAGGTGCTTTTCCAGAGAAGTTGCCAATCAGTAGTTCGCAGCTGGAGGGGATTGACTCACAGATATAAATTGAAGGGCATTTAGAGTCTGAAACAAAACAATAATAAAAGCCAACAGCCTTTTTTGAGAGGGAAGTGAATTTCTGCTCAGGCTGAGTGGAATAAGTGGGTTGGAATAATCATAAGATATGACCATTAATTATATTAATCAGTGTATTGGTGCAGTCAGGAAAGACCTCACTATGCTTCAATGACATAAATGGGGGAAAAAATTGCTTCAGGGTTCTTGTTAAGCAGCAGAGGGATACAATCAGTGATGTGTCATACCTCCATCCCTGCACACCGGTGAAATTTGCTCAAAGGGTAAGTAACCATGTAATATTATTAATTCATGTCCAGTCTTGGTGCTTTGCCTTTCTCAAAGTAGCTTCAGGCTCCATGGCTATATGTAAATTGTTGGGTTTCACCATAGAAGCTCCCCTTCATTTAGCGGTAAGAACAAGAAGGAGGCTCAAGGGGGGGGCCACAGGGATTGGATTTCAGTTTCCCCTGCCCCAAAATATATCAAAACAACATTGCTTCTGCTGTGCCTGGGTCCTGCGGGGTAAAAGGGGTTAGCACCATTTCTTAGCTCTCCCTATACAGCCACTGCCAGCGCTTCGAGGTGCCCTCGTGCTGCCCTGCGGTTGAGTTACTGCCTGGGCAGGCTGCTGCTGACCACCTCTTTGGTACTTTTGCCTCTCGTGGTGGTTTCCAGGCTGTTAATCAGCACGCACACAAAAACAGTCTCCAAGGCAGCCCCTGCGGGAGTCCCCACCTTGCACGTGTTGAAGCCACAAAGCGTCTGTCCAGAGGTATTGGGGTCTGCACAGGTCGTTGCAGCAACATCAGGAGCCGAGCCCATGGCTGGTGCAAGCCCCATCCCATCCTCTTCTTTTGCAGATCAATGGAGCCGTGTTGTGATGGAGGAGCATGAGCATAGCTGAGCCAAGCACTGTCCCCAGGTGATCCTTAGGTGTCACTTCACCCATCACCGGAGTGCAGTTGACTGTTTTGCTGTTGGATGATGTGCGAGCAGCACTGCCCTGCAGCCTGGGAGGAAGGATGAAGCAGCAGAGCAGAGATTTGGCAAAGACTGAGCTTATAATGAGCAAAAGTCATCAACACTGTGGATTTATGTCTTTATCTGTAAGACGATGAAAGCCTACTGACCTGCTTTTCTAGTGGATTTGTTTGGGACAGCTGCTAAACTCAGTTCTGCACAATGCTATTAAAAAAAGGTAGAGGTTCTTTGTAGCTTAAATTGCCCCTGAACTCAGTTGTCTGAGTCCCACGTTGGGCCAAATTTTCCAAGGCACATTCAGCATGTATTGTGTGACAGACACGGCTTTTGATAGCCTAGATGTTTTGAGGGTTCTCTTAGCTATAATTAGCTGTGAGGACTTGCGGCCTGAGAATGTTTAGCAGGATTTCAAACTATCTTCCCCTAATTTGTGATAGTCGCTTCTGAGAAGGACAAGACGTCCTTGCAAACTCGCTGCCGCCTTTGTGCGCGGGTAGAGCTCAGCGTGAGTCTAAGCCAGTCTCAGTTGGTGTGACACCCCCCCCACCCCCACCCCCACTGGCAGATCTGGACGGGAAAACCTCCCCCAAAACTGCTGCCGCCGCTGCAGCTTTGCTCCATGATGAATGATGCCAGTCGGAGGTATGATGAGATGTTTCCTCCAGCAGTGAGGTTTCCATTGCATAGACTGCTTCCATTTCTTCATTTCCTCTGCTCTAGCCTGATGCTGTCTTCTGCTTTCACTCCTACCTAGTGACCTTTGCATCCTCAAAGCAGCTTTCACATTAATTGCTTTTATCAGCGCTCGCTTTCAAACCCGGTCTAAGGACGTCTCACATCTGTGTCTGGTGGAGGCTGGGTCCTTGTTCGCAAAAAAAGGGGCTAAAGTGTAATACTGCAGCGTCACACCTAATTAACTGCTTTTGAAGCTCACAGAGTTACAGGTCTGGAGGCAACGAACACTTAAACACTTCACTCCTAAGACCTCTAAGGGATGTTTGCAGCCTCCAGCATGGAATGGATTCGCATCAAGCTTTGCTGAGAGGTCAAGTTTCTTAAGCTGCTGTTTCAAATTTGGCTGAAACTGAATATAAAGAAGCAGAGCTGCTGTCTAGGAGTTGTCTGATGGTGAATAATAAGCAGAGCCTAACAGATAGGAGCCTACAGAGCGTTAAAAAAGATTAAATGAATGACACTGTGCTGTCCTGAGCTGTGTGCTTCTCCCTAGGTAGAAGTCTCCTGCTATCCCCCTTCAAACTGTGAGGGGGCTGGACATCTGGGTTGTGTCCACAGTGAGTGGTAGTTTCTTTCTAAGAAATTGTTGCTGCCAAGAGAAATCATCTTGTGCACATCTTTCCTTTCTCAAAATTGTTCCTTCTTACCGTGTTTCCCTGGGCTGCACTCCCACCGCAAGGCCAGATGAGAGCATGTCACCTAAGCAAACCATTGACTCACATATGCTTTCATCTCAAACTGGCAAAGATTGCTCAAAGCTGGGCCAGACTCATTTGTTGCACAAACTCAAACAACTTTCAGCTAGATTTTTGCCTGCTTTTCCTGTTTTTTAGGATTTTTTTTCATACTTCAGGTTCAGTTGGTTACAGCTCATTTTGTTGCTTACTGTTCTGACGCCACTATAACTCCTTGGAAGTGCATATTATTTGTATGGCCGTTGGTGCAAAGACACTTGTATCTGCAGGACTTGATGCAATGCTTGGTTTGAGACCAACTCTGTCTTCCTACTGGAGCCACACCACATGTTCCCACCTCTTGGTCATGGATAAGGGATCTCAACAGCGTTTCGGGGTAATATCTGCGTGCAAGTCCTTCTAGAGGGGAAGCAGCCTCAGGACACGTCAATGGCCCAATGACATGTTCAATCACAGCAGATCATGCTGCCCATGCCTGCAGTTGATACACAACCCCAGAGCTCTAGTTGGGTTTGTTCTGAGGAGCAGGGGGGTTTCAGATACACCAGGGAAGGCCACCAGATGCCTTGGAGATGATGACCAGCAATTGTCACTCCACTTGGTGTTGGTGAGAAGAGCAGAGATGGGATCTGCAGCCTCCTCGGGAGTGCTTGTGAATGAGAAGGTGCTTTGCATCTTGGGATGACTTAGAGGCAAGCACAGTCTTTCCATCACCTCCAGCCTGCTCTGGATCAGGCCCAGGATGCATCATCGTGGCCATAATGTGTGGTGTGATCCTTTTGTATACATGACTCTGTTACCAAGTAATGTTTCTTTTAAGGATGTAACTGGTTGTGCAGCAAGATTTTGAGTTTACAGGGAGGGGACAATATAAGCTGGTTAATTTTCTAAAACCATGCATTCCTCCCCCCCTCTTTTCTTTTGAGTTTAATTTTTAAAATGGTCTCTCAGGTTTGTTGCCAAATACCGGTTCATTACGTTTTTTTGTGAAACCTTCACAGCTGGGGACTTTCCATGGGACGGGTTCTTTGGAAAAAGTGATGTAAATTGTGTCTTAATTTGTCTTAAAATGTGTAAGCCTGGGAAAACATGTCATCTTACTGAAGATAATACACATGCTCAGAAACTCAGCAGGTATCCATTGAAAACTCACACCAGCAATAAAAGTCATGGTTATTTTTAAAAACAATTGCTAAAATGTATAGCTGATCCTAAAATGAGATAATTAAATTTATCCATCAGATAAATCTTTTTTTCCTCCTTAACTTCCTACTGATAATGAGACCATATAAGAGAATAATTGGGTAGAAACAAAGGACAACTGAAACATTTTTAATGAGATATCAATAAGCAACTGGTGTGTTAGCTATGTTTCTTTCAATTTGTTGCTCCAATACAGAAAAACGCATGGCCTGGAGCTCAAAACCGTCTTGACTAAACATTTTCTTGTGTGATATGTTGCTGTTTAGGAGAGGGGCAAAGTTTGAGTGATTCTGTTGGGGTTTTTTTGTCCCAGATGATCCCATTGCTCTTCTGAGTATTTCCCAACAAAAATACAGGACAGGATGTTAAACTAAATTCAGAATGTAAATTCATGTCATTCAGTGAAAGTTCATCAGATATCTAGGTTAAATGACATCTTACCAAAATAATGTTCTCTGGTTTTGAAAACTGGCATAAGGGATGTGTATATATTTGTACATATTTGTTTACTCTAGCTTTATTACACAAGAAAAGTAAAAACATAGGACTTCATGTTTTGTATCTTGAAGGAATTCATAGGACTTTACTCATAATAGGTACCTAAAATAGTGATTTAAAAAAATTATTTAGAACAAGGTTCCCCCCAAATGCAATGGAACATACATGTGACATTAAACCTAGTTTGAACAAATGTCTCAACCCTACTGAAATGCAACTGCTTGGTAGGTGAAATATTCAAAATCAAAAGTATTTGATAGTTCATTGCCCTAGACCTTTTACATTCTGCAGATATGCAAGGGGAAGAAAACTTAAAGCACAGAATTTTCTAGACCAACATTTTAAAACCATGTTCTTAAATTAGGCTTTAAAACCTATATTTAGACGCTTCAAGTCTGATAATATTTCAAAGGTGTTGAGCACCTCTGCTTTCCACTGACACAGAAAACTTCTCGACACTTCTCTGAATGAGATCACATTTCTCAGAAAGCCTCAATATAGTTGTAGGCACCCAGTTTTGACTCATTTGCCTGATAATTTCACAGTAAAACTGAGTCTCCAAACTAAGGACTGTGAATAATTACTGAAGAAAACCGCAATGCTTCAGGGGCTTGTGAAAGACATGCATGGTAGTTGTGATCCCTTAGAAGGGAATGTAGGTTTACCGAGGAATTTGACCACAAAAGTTGTGGCAAAGACCCCTCCAGGAAAGGTAACTGACAGTAATAACAGAGATTTATGTTAACTGACTCTCTTGTGTGCCCATAATGTAGGGGCTGGTATAGGGTCCTTAGAAATTGTAGCATAAGACATCAGGCAGCACTTGAACATCACTGCTCTGAACCCAGCCAGGGCCATCAGAGCAAAGAGCAGAGCTCACACGAGGGTGAGGAAAAATCTCCTTGTTGGGTCTTTTCCACCTTCTTATTTCAGTTGATGGCACCACTCTGCCATTTCAAGCTTTCTGGTGGTTTCAATCTAGAGACATTGCAAATTCCCTCACCTCCTACAGCTCTCCATGCTGTGTCTGCTGGAGCCGTCCCCATGACAAGGAAAAAGAAGTCTCTGAACAAAGGAAACTGGTACAGCTCCCAGCAATCTTCTGCAAGTGCAAGCTGCCCCAGATGAGCATCAACTGGGCTCGCGATTTTTCTCGTAGGCTCTTGACCACTGTTGAAATATCCTGAGACCAACAAATGCAGGCCAATGAACCATGTCCAGATGATAATACCATTTTCTTACCACTGACTTTCTCCTAAAACCCACAGCTCGTAGCACGGGTAGAGCTGGGTGTGGTTTGGGTTCAGTCTCTGGAGTTGATACCATTTGTCCCATGTCTTGAATCCATGGGGATTTGTCAGATTCCCATTCCTCCTGCCAGGAGCAGTCCAGGTGCTCCACTGCTGATTTGAACTCAGAAGTGCAGCAGTAACTGTGGGAAGGAAAAGTAATACAAAAGGTAAATTGCAGGATATTTTGGGTCAGGTTTTCCACTCACGGCGTTTCAAGCTTCCATGCTTTGTGCAACATACTGTAGGATGTGAAGGCACTTGCATCACTTGTATGCCTTGTACACAAAGCATGAGCCTGATCCCCACCCCCCAGATCCCCCAGAGTTTTCATTGTGGCTGGCAATCCTATTGCAGCAGAAAGTTGCTACATATCCTGTAGTCCACAATGTATTGACTTCCTGTTGCTACAGAGATGTAAAAATGACAAATAACAGGGTCTGAGTCAGATAAAGTAGTCAGACCTCAGACTAGAGTACCATATATATATATTTTATTTTGTTATATTTTATTTTATTTTGTTTTATTTTATGTTAGTTAAAGAAATGTCATTTTGAAATGAGCTTCAGACTTTGCTGCAATAGCTAAATGGCTGTCAGGTCTTGGACAAGCCACAGAAGATGTGAATCCTCACACATGGCTTCAGTTGCATGCTGTGTCGATGTCTATACGTGGTCGAGTCGACCATGACTCCCTTTACAGTCAGTAGAGAGGAGTGGGCACTTTTAGGTTGCGATTCATCTGACTTGTTTTAGACATCTGCTTCCCAAGAAGGTGAATCGCACCCCAGGAGTCACAAGGAGAGCCCAGGGTGACTCAAACCCTAGGATGCTTTTGGTCAGACTGATCCCAGCCTTGTCTCTGCCTCTATTTCCCATCTTTAAAATGGGTCCACCTTCCGCCCCCAGGTCAATGTGGTCAGCTGGTTGATGTCCACAGTCTTTGAATGCAAGGAGTGACTTACAAGTGGCAACTGCTGTTTTTTGCTAACAAGGCCTGGGGTGTTCAGAAGTGGTATGTAATTCGTTGGATAATTAGTAGTTAATTTGTGGTAGTGCTTAAGAAGTCAGGAGGATGAACTATGAAAATATAGAGGCATATATCTAAGAGGTTCCAGTCATATTTGAACTCTAATTTCCACCTTAATCATTTCAAATGGGAATGGAGAGAGATTTAGGAAGCCCCATTTTTCATGTTTCTTTCAATAAACATGCCCTCAGGTTTCTCCAGAGGACATGTTTTGCTGTCCTTACACTTGTTGTCATGCAGATATAGAAATAAAGACCAAAGATTGGGCATTGGACTATCTGCAGTTCACTATTGATAACATTTCCTGCAGTGTTTCCCTGGACAATTTGCTGGGATCTATTTAAACCATTTAAAGCCTTTCTTCCTGTGGAGTAAGACATGTCAAGGCTCAATAACACTGTATTGGCGAAATTTCTCCCTCAGGCTGATAGAATTGTGGGTTAAACATGGGTAAATCCAACCCCCCACCTCAATTGGGAACCTGTCTAGCTGCAAGGAGATCACTACATCAGGAGGTTTTGAACCGTGTCCTACCGGTACTGACCCAGGGTGGAGTGGTGGTGGTGGGGAAATCTTGTCCTTTGTCTGCTCCCAGCAAAAATACACCTTGGCATGACATTGGAAAGGTAAAGTCAATACAGGCTAACTCTGTGCAGAGGAGAATCACTGCATGTGAAGTGCTGACTTCAGACTAAAACGATGACAAATCATTAAAAGGTTTAGCAGGCGTTTACTTGTAGAGCGCTCAGAAAAAAAAAAAAAAGATACTGAGATATTGCTGCGCTCATTCACTCCCCAGGAATTTCCCTTCATGTGGTGTTAGATTCATGACTAAGATTTCTTTTCCGAATCGTCTGTGCTGTAATGGAGTAAATGAAAACAATCTTGACTGTGTGGGGCAATAATTGTTTGCACCAAGGCTTTTTTTTTTTCCCAGAACATGAAGATGATCAGATTATGAGTGGAAAAAAAATTATGTAAGTAAAAAAAAGTACAAATACACATACTCCCAAAATATCCCCGGGCTCAGAATTACTAACTGTTCCTGTTGAATAGTTGGAGAGGATATGAAAAACACTTACACGTCTGCAGTGTGTCCAGACTGCTATTGTCAATACCTTTTTCTGTTGCTTAGGGGATCTTGATCTCTTCCAGTGAACTTTAGAGCAAAGGACCTCAGGAGTCTGATGTCCTCTGCTCCAGACCCATACAACAGCAAGAATAGGCCTCTGCTATTTGCTATGGTTTATCTACCATAACCTACAAACTTTCAGTATTTCTGAAGATATATTTGCACTCAAATAGCTCACATCATTGGGAATTCCTCATTGATAATCTAGAATTTATTTTCCCCAAAATGTCATTTTTGTTTAGGTCCTGGTAGTGTCTGAAGACTTCATCTATGATCAGGGCTTTGCTATGTGAGATGTTCTACAAACATGGACTAAGCAGGCATAACTGACATAAGTGGTTAAAAATAGTGGGCAAAAAGGATAATTCTTCTGTATACGGTGTGGGAACTGAAGTAGAGAGCAAAGTCTCACAAGAAGGACATAGCTAGGAACTGAACCATGCCTTCCAGGTCCGTGTATAATGATTTGCTTAGAGGTCTAGGATGTAACAAATACATCAGTTGAAGGTGGGATCTGAACTTTTAGCCCCAAACCAAAAAAGACAGGGCAAGCATAACTTGAAAAAGGGCCTGAGGTAAGAAAACCATCTTGGTTTTGATTATAAGCTAAAAAAAGAGAAACCCATGTTAGTGTATGAATTTGGGAGAGATGCTTAAAATGAGTTTAAATGATTTATTGAGTGGCAAGGAATCTTTGTTTTGCATTTGTCAGAGTGAGAGTAAAGGAAGTTGCAATAACTGAAGCACCAAGATGTTGAGAACGTGGTACCTGTGAGGATGGTTAGGAGAGGCCTAGCAGGAACATGTATAACAGAGAATGTGCAGAATGACCGATAGCCCTGATGGAAAAACTGAGAGAAAGTTTGAAACTGAAGAAGAGGCTATAGGAAGATGACGATATCTTCCAGGCTTTCAGGTCATCCTGACCTCATCCTTTTTACAGCCTTAAAAAAACCTCTTTTGTGTTTAATGGAATATAAGCTTTTTATGCCTTTTGGCCACAGTCCTGGGCTGGTGGGTAGATGGATGATCTTGCTTATTTGGTTGCAGAACCTCAGAGCAAGGTAGCCAGGTGGGTTGTGGTCACTATCGTGCGATGGGTGCCACACTCTGTGCTGCTAGGTGCCCTCAGAACATCTTCTTTGTGTGTTTGTTCATAGCCTGCTTATCTGTAAAAGATGGATGATAAGGATTTTTTTTTTTTTCTTTTTTTTCCCAGGGTTTTGGAGGTTTGCTGATGCAAAATGCAGGTTCCATGTTTATGCATTTTCTTGCTCCAACTGCTCCTGTGATGCTGCTGCCTCAGGAGGCTACAGCCTGGGGAGCAGGTTGTAGGCATCTCCCTTCTTCCTTGCAGGCTCTAGCAAGTGGTATCAGACCACACAACGAGCAGCCTCTTACATGGGCCTTGGCCCCTTAACTAAGCTAAATAGCATCCGAATATGTGGAAATTAACAACATGTGTGTCCCATGCTAATGCTTACTTAGCCATTCCCAATATGTTTTTCTAATCCGGGTTCACTAAAGGGACAAATATTTCTTGGTTTATTCTCACAGTCTATACTCTGAATAATGTACCTATCTGATGACTTAGGTCAGCAGTGGCACAAACCATCATCAAGAAGAGAAAGCTGAAAGGCGGAGCTGTGACCTGCTCCATGGAATGTCCAACCAGCTGGAAATATACCAGCCGTCATTCTCCAACATATGTACTGGATATTGCTTGGATGAGGAGGTCTCCAACCTGTTGCTACAATAAATGCCAGCCCTGAGCCAGAGCTACAGTATAAGGTGTTTCTCCAGTAACAGGCTTCCTCCAATGCTCACACCAAACCCTTTAACAGAACTGTTGCGAAGAAAAAAGTTTTGCCATGAGGCAGAAGTTGCCAATTCCTCCTCTTTTGCTGCCACGTCACTCCTGGATGTCTGAATAATAGATCACCCATTTAGCATCCACTTCTGTGGTAAAGCATGATACCCATGCCTAGTTAGGTGATCAGATTCGTGTGTGGTTTTCTATCATTGATGAATTTATTTAATTCATTTTAATTGTCTGCTCCTATGACAGTGAGAACATTAACCATGAGATGGTGATAAATGTTGTGACAAGAGAAGTACTGCTGATAAATACAGATCCTGCACTACCTGGAGCTTCATTTCCCTCAAACGCAGACTGTGTTGCTGGAGCAAAGGCTAGAAAAAAAGCACTTGATTACTGTCCTAATAGCTCACCTTTTTTTCTGACTCGAACAAGTTTGTTGCATGATACTAAATATTAAATTTTTCATGTATCAATGAGATAAATCTGTGGTGGTGCTATGTTCAGACAATAAACTTTGAAGTCTTAATTGATATTCTGAGTACTTCATAGACCTCAGTTGGTCCATTAGTAAAAGAAATGGAAATAGAGCCAGCAGCAAGAAATATGACAGTCACATTTGGCTCAAAACTACAGGAATAAGCATCTGGATTGGTATGTCTGAAATTAATTGTCACCACTTGCGCAGACCCCCACAAGTTTTTTCTCATTAAAGTCACCAAAATACTATGTACGTGCTCGGTGTTTCAGATTTAGCAAAGCAGGGAGGCTCATGTTAAAACCCCTGCACTTCAAATGGAAGTTGAGCTCTTTGCTTACTAAAAATGGGCTCTTCAGACAGGATGTGCTCTACAAGCCCCGGAGCAAATGATCAGAAAGCATATAAAATATTCCCTCCTGGCTTGAGCTTCTCATTGAAAATCCCAGCACACTTTTCCTAATGAGGGCATCAAGCACAGCCCACATTGCGTGGTCACATTTCTAACTGTGCTAGAGAAATGCCATTTCCTCCGTGGCATCCTCTGGGGACCATCCAGTACATCCAATGCACAATGGCAAAGCTCTTCCAAGAAGTTATTTCTCTGCTCATAAGACCCTTTGGAGTGAGGCAGTGCCCTCTCACCCTGGCCAAGTATTCATGTCTTAGCACAGCTCACAGCTGCATTCCAGAATCTGCCCACAGCGTAAGCCAAATATTTATCCAGTGGTCTGAAATTTGAAATACAGAGGATCATAAAGGCATGATGTTGCACTGGCCTTTCCAAATTCCCAGAAAACTGCCTTCACAGACTACAGAGATGATGTACATTTGCTCCATAACACAGCCAGTTACCGGTCTGAACACCACAAAAAATATGGTGTGTGAGTCAATAAGCATACACAGTAATCTAGGAAGGAGATGTGCAACTCTCAGAAGGGTCCCATGTCCACAGTGAGACCAGATGCTGAAGGATGTAATTTTTCAGTCCAAATGTTCAGGCAGATTTGGGATATTCTCAGTTCTTTTGCCAAGATGGGCAAAACAGCCAGACTGTGAGCTGCTGGATCCTGGAAATTTTAACAATCATCTTAGACATTGGTTATCCAGCCTGGGATTGAAAAGGGGCAGTAATAAAGCACTTGGATGGGCTTTTGGCATGCAAGGCCTCTGGGAGATACAACTAGATGTTGACACACTTTCAAAATTGTAGCCTACCTTGTGCCATACCTTTCTCTCTGACTGCAGGAGACGGGGGGATTGTCAATATAATCTCATAACTTAGCTCCCTGAATCATTCCCAGTCCTGCCTCCCTGATCATCCAGACTAAGCAACAGCTACTTTATCCTTAGGAATCAGCCAACTCTATAGCTTTGCACCCTTCACTCCACACGGTCCTCCAGCACTGCTCGAGAAACCTTGGACCCACAGTCACCTCCAGCACACCCCATGTGCGCCCGAAGACGGACACATGTCCTTGCTACCACAGTGTAAAACACCATTCTGGGGCTGCAACACAATGCTGATGGATTCAAACACTTTGTATGAGAAGACACAAGCACAAAATACATATATACAGTGCCAAAAGCTATGCATTTGACATACAGAAATAAGACACACCGTGCCCCACCTCGAGGCCTTTCTCCTTGGGGTAAACACCTTTAGTAAAGTAGTTGTGGCTTTTGACGCCTGCCAAGGGCTTTAGAGGTCAGGCAAATGGCCTTCTTGATCCTGAGACCCACTTTCAAAGACAACTTGTTGGCATGATCACGTTCGTGTGAGTTTGCATCTTGCTTCTCAAGTTTCTGTAGAAGAAAGCTAAAAACGTGGCTAGTCCTTATCCCCAGAATGGAACACGGCTTTAATGCAATGGGACTGTGTGTATTTGAGAATGAAAACACATAATATCAGCCTCCATGGGGTCATCAGGATCGGTGGTGGAAAAGGCAGCTGGATTGTGGTCCACTGAAGAGTAACTGCAGCAAGTTTAATAAAATGCTGACATTTGAGCAGTTGGTTCAAACCATGTATTTCTAACTGGATAATGGCAGCAGGAGGAAGATCAGGGTAGGAATGTCTCTCTAGGAACACAGAACATTTCCTTGGCTGCTTGCATATTGCACACTCTTATGAGATCTGTTTATTATTCAATACTGCCAGGGAATCTTTCTGCACACAAGATGCTTGAGTTTAAGTTCATCCCAAGACCTATGTGTCAAGGCAGCTGCAAAGTGGAGAATTTTTTTGTCTCGGGAGGGCATGGTGAAAAAACCCTTTGCAATGAATTACGCTTTTCCCCGGGAGAGAAAGGAATGCATGGAATGACTTAGCTGATCTGTGTATAGCCCAAGGCTGTGTGCCAAGAGACGACGGACGATAGTCAGATCCCTTTTATAGCTTAGCCCCACCCGGCTGGAAAGACACACAGCGGAGTGGCTGAAATAGCACAGACAGAAAATGCCGAACGGGAGAGCAAGAACAGGGAGAGCATCTGAAACAGTGTTTGTGAGGAGGTTTGCTCCCCAGAGAAGGCAAAAGGTGTTCTGACTTCCCACAGCAAACAGGTTTGGACAAGCAGGAGTACAGGCTGGGAGTCCCCGAGACAGGAGCCTGCAAGGGCATGAAGCAGCAGCATGCATGCTTTGTGCTTCAAAGTCTCTATTTCTGCAAAGACATGAAGGCTTGGGAGATATGAAGAATATCAGCTGTCCCTGCCGGTTGCTGATCTTTGTCTCTAGTTAGTTTAACTCTTGGGGGAAGGAGGGATTTGAAGAGGGCCTGGTGGGAAGTCATAGACAAGGCTATCACGATGCTTGTTCCTCATGGAGGAGCAGCAAATGCAACAGTGAACACGATGACAGTCACCAGGGCAGTGCCAAAAAGTCATGTTACTATCTGTAGGACTGACAGAAGGTGTTTAGATTAAACACCTAGGAACAAAGCCTGTGGCTCTTTGTAAGGATGTAATACCTAAAGGCTTGGGGTAGTGAACAGCACGTAAAGTCCAGATTCCAGTGTTGAACCCCCCCCAAGACAGAAATGCTCATTTCACTGGCCATAACTTTCAGGTTCTTCAGATTGCTGTGTTGCTCCCTGTTTTGCTTGAGCTTCCTTCTGCCTACCAACGTCCCATGGCCAAGCCTGCTTAATTTAGGGGATCTGTTGGTCTCTAGCCAGGAACAACAACTCCCCAGCCATCCCACAGCCCTTTGGTGCGCAGGTTGCAGTGTTTCTGGACCACTTACCTCTTCTGCAGACAGTGGAGACACATTGTGTGAAGGACCAGCACATTCAGGGCCTTATCGCTGAAGCCCCTGAAGTATTGACTTGTTCTTCATGTCTCAGAAAACTTTTGCTGTAATCTAATGGCACAAACCCCTACTTGGATGAAATCCCCAGTACCATGGTTTAACTGAATAGATTTATTATTGTACTTAAAATTCCCATCTCACAATCTTTGTAACTAATGAACACCCAAAGAACATATTTTACAGAGACTTAGAACAGGAGATGCTTTAAGGACCATGAATCTGTTTTTTGTTCATTGCAATATGCATTTGAAAGGGGTTATTTTTTTTCCTTATGACCAAGAACAAATTAGGTATCAAAAATACAGTAGAGTTCATGAAAAGGGAGAGTAGATAACACAACAAATGTATTCATGTGATTAAAGCACTAGACTGAACCTCAAAGGGTCAGATTTTGATCCCAGCTCTGTCACAGAGTCATCTGTGATCTTGGCTAAGATGCTTTGCCAGATCTGGTCATTAGTAATTGTCTGTCACTGTTGTGGTGGACATGGCAGACAAAACTGCTACTCAACCACTGTCTAGACCTGAGGATGCTACATTTCTGCTAGCTGGCACCAACATGTCAATATCTTCTGCAGCCAACAATTTGATTAGACTTTATGCCAAAGCCCTAAAGAGGAGTCTGATGTTGGTCCCTTCTGCTACCTGATCCTACAGAAAAGCTCTGAGCCTGAGCTGAATACATCCTGCACAAGACACAGACAGGTGACAATGTGCACATTTGCATAGGTCCTTCTTCATGCAGGTGACCCAGGATCTCATCCTTGCTCCACTGGATATGAAGAAGAGACTTGACTTCAATTACCCACATATCCAAGGCTTCTGTCACTCTTCCCTAGGACAGAAGCTGCCAAGCTCCTTACTATCATGGGATGGGAAATGTTCTCTGAACAGAAATACTGGTCAATTGAATCTAGCAGCAAGGTTACAAAGACTGGTGCTGAAGCAGAAGGAGGGTCATGTCTTGGCTAGATGTGCTTAAGCCATGTTCCCTTTTTCCAACCTGGCTAGTGAAGGAAGGTCTCTCTTCCCCTGCATTTGGAGGTCTCTTCTCTGCATATACTATCTCTAGGAAGGAGGCACCTTGCATCCTGCAGACCTGAGGACTTTGTCATGTGGCAAGGGGCAAAAAAAGCCATATTCTACAACAGTCACCAAATTCTTTTGAAAGTAGAGCATGAAGTCCTCAGAATTACACAGCTGCCCAGGTCCTATTAATTTCCACAGGATTTGGGAGCCCTTATGCCACATTAAACTTGCTCAGCTCTTCAGCTGTAAGGTGGAGGTGACAACACATGCCTCCTTCGGCTGGTGTATATGGGACACTCTTTGGGAAAGGTGAACCTCTTACCAAATATTTACTCAGTGTTTGGAGCAGGCTACTGTAGTACCACCTAGCATCTCTTGGTAAGGTAGCTGTGCAAGTGCACAAGAACTTAGAGAGCTGTCAAAGCAACCAGAGGTGCTTTGTGAAGGGCTTGTCTGGATCACTCCCATATCATTGTCATCTCTCCCATTCAGATTTTTAAGGTGTATTCTTGCCCTGAGAGCTATCTGGATGTAAATTTTGGGTCTTCTCTTGCCTTGAAGCTTTCACTATGTATGAGGGTCTGCAGAGGGAGGGTTTTTTCCTAACAGCAACTTTCACACACACCATGATGATTATTTCTGGGGAGCCGTCACTAACATTCCCGGACCACAGAAAAATATGATCATTTGGCAGCCCCAGAGATGACTGTAGGATATAAAAGGAGAAAGGGTGGGGCTGGGGGAGATCCCAGAGGACAGACAGTAGCCTGTTCCCACACAAGGACTGGAGGGTGTGATGCCAATCCCAGCCATTTGCTCAGGGTAAACCAAGGGCATGTTAACAGAAGCCAATGACATGAATTAAACTGGGTGTTTGGGAGGAGAGCCATTTCCAGAGATGGCATCAGTCGCAGATGAAGTCCTAATGGGACCAATATGCTGAGAACTTTGCAGACTGCAAATCCCATACCAATGATCCAAGCGCTGGGGTAGAGTACAAAAATCCACCAAAATCAGAAGCTGAAGCATTAGTCATCATCTGTAGAAATGAAAGCTGACAAGGCAGCAGCTGCCTTGGTCAGAGCTGTTTGCTATTTGAATGGCCCCATATAGAGAAAGTTTGAATCAGGAATCCAGTGAAGCCAAGAGGGAATGAGACATTAAGCCACCACAAGGGATAAAAGGGAGAATATTTCAATATGTAAATAATCAGAAATCTCCTGGGTAGCAGAGTTGAACATTAACCTAGAGCAAGAGGGCAATGGCCAGCAATGACATAGAGTCAGAGGGGTCAAAGCAGAATTAGTTTCACTGTCTGCTCTAAGTTTTACATGCAAGTGGATTGGAAGGTCAATGAACAGGCATGTCCTGGCTGAATCGTTATTGTTCAGCCACTCCTGGTTTTATTTTAGTGTAGAATTGGCATTAATTACTTGCAGAGCACACAGATGTGTCGTAGAGCTGCAGACAGCAAGGCATGAGATCAAAACTTGGGAAACTGGCACCAAACTCCTTCCTGTACTGTTCCACCTTGTAAGGCTTTTGGCCAGACTGCTTAACTGGCTCTGGGACTCTGCTCCTCTACAACAGAGATGAAAATCTGCCCTGCCCTGGCTTGTTTGCTAAGATATCGGCACTTTATGCCAACGTTATTGAAGGAGTGCCTTGGGTTCCCCCAGCTCTCCAACCTTCCTGGGAAGCAGTTGAGTTTGCAAGGGCTAAATGTGCAGAAACAAAGCAGAGGTTTGCGTCACTGAACAGATGATTCTGCTGGCTTGGAGTTGGCCAGAGACCTTTCCAAGCTGTTTTACAAGCGTGTAAGGGCATAAGAGCAACTGTGCTGAGTCAGACCAGGTCTGTAGCCTTTCCCCGTGCCTCCTGGGGTGGAAGCTTAGGAAAGGAATACACAAACAACACCAGAGGGTAGTGATTCTGCCCTGATACCCCCTCTGTGCCTACAAAGTTATGGCTTGAGGATTTGCCAAGACACAGGTTGTACATTTGTGTTGAAGAGCCTCTGATAAACATTTCTTCCCTTAGCTACGCAATTGCCCTTGGGATCGGTATAAATATTTGGTATTCATGATACATGCTGACAAGGAGGTCCATAACTGAACTCCAGACTTTGTGAAAAGGCAGAATCTTGCAGTTTTTTTCTAAGCCTACTGCCCAATAACATCATTTGATGACCCTAATTCTGCCATTATTAGACAAAATGAATAATTATTCTCTATGCCATTGTGTGCCTGTAGAGATATTTATTGTGCCTCTCTTGTATAATCTCTTATGAGGCTGAACAGTCATATTTTGTACCTTCCTTGTGAAAAACATTTTACACCTCCAGTCCTTTTAAAACTTTTCTAATTCTGCTATATCCTTGTTGAGAAGTAAAGCTCAGAGAGCAAAAGAGCTTTCAAGACTTGGGTACTCTGTGGTTTCTTAAGTGACATCATCCTGTAGTTTTCTATTGCTTCCCAAGTAATGGCTTCCCCATAATAGCTTTTCCTAAATGTTTCTTAGCCACAACTGAGTGTTCAGTTAACATTTTCATAGAACTCACTCTTATGATACCAACTTTCTTTACTGAGTGCTAAATGGTGGTTCAGAGACCTTCTCTTTGTAGGAAAAAAACCTTGTTTATGGTAATCTGTGAAATGTAGCATTTGCTGCCTTTGACTTTTATCCCTCAACCACTCTTTCCACAACTTTTCACAGTTATTTTCCTCTTTAGGATTCCTAATAACTGAGTGTCTTTCACATGCAATGTCCCCTCACTTTTCACTCCCTTTTTAAGATGATTTATGGATGTACCGCATGGTGCAGACTGTATCCTAGATCCTGTGGATGCCCCCTGGTTATATACCTCCATTATGAAAACAAGTAATATATTTTTACTCCTCAAGAGATATCAAACCCTGAGACTTGTCTTGTTTCATGAACTTCATTCAAAACTAGCATCAAACTAAAGGTTTGTATGAATTAAAGTCTTCTATTCTTTCCCACCTTCCCACTTTCTCAAGAAAAGACACCAGAAAAAATATCATTGATATGGTCTTTCTGATCCAGCAGGAAATCCCATTAGACCCAGTGTAGCCATCATGGGAGTTACGTACAATTTAGATACACCTGGGCAAACACTGAGTTGAACACAGTCTTCAAGTCTTTATAGGTGCCATGTGGGGTCTTTTCAGATCTTCTGCTGATGCGGCTGTGTTTGGCCATTTCTGTGGTCAAGTGCCTGTTGATGGGAAGAGACATTTTGATACCAGGCTAGTCATGGAATTCTGCATGTATGCAGTACCAGACAACTCCAGATTTTTTTTGGCTTGGTATGGCTGCTGTATGAGCAAACCACATTGGTCTTGTGACCCTTTTTAAGCAATCATCAGCACACCGGCCAAAACTTGCTCTGTTCTTCCAGGCTTTCCTATAACTCTGTCTTGCTACCTCGTCCAAAACTGGGGAGCTAATACTTGTCTAGCTCTCCTTCCAGCAGAAGGGAGAAAGAGGGTCCAGAGATGGGGCTGTGGTCCTTCTCGCTGCCTCTGCTTGGCAGTGCCTCAGCTCTGGCAATGCTGCTCCGTCTGCCCAGCAGCCTCAGAGCTGAGCAGAGCTAACCAGCATCTGGAGATACTTCTCCTGGAAGGGAGAATCAAAGAGTGTTTCCCGTCTCTTCCCTGTTCTGCTAGGAGTGGCAGACCTCTGGTTTAGTCCTAGCTCTTGCCTTGTACCCTCTTTCTCATTGGGCCATAAAGAATCTTCCTTCCATGATCCACGTTGGGCACCAGGGGCCAAACTCCATACACACCTGCAAACCTTCAGTGTTTCCACTGAAACATCATCAAATTCATTCTACATTTGCACCAGTAAGAACATGGATGACTTCACTCCACAGGTACCAGCACTAAGACTGTTTCACCTTCCTCCACTGCCACAGTGTATGGGCACCCAGATGAAACAACTGAAAAGTGCATGAATTTCTTGACCTGTACATTATCCCTCCTAAAATATGTAAAAGTGGAGGTTCATTACAAACTCTCTATCTGCTCCTGTTGTAGTCAATAGTCTTCTAGGTCTTTATGATTCACTTCATTTACTTCTTTTAGGGTATTTTTCATCAAGGACCAGTCATCTGCCTTTGAAGTCTCCTACTGACTTCGAGTTTTCTCTTCTGTGTTAGACGAAAATTAATCCCTGACAGTAAAATCAGCTTTATTTCTCATGGACTATGAGAACACAATTTCAAGCTCTTTGTACAGCGATGCACAAAACACTGACGAGGAATGCACATTGTGCTGTATTTTTCTCACTGAACTTACTGTCCCCTTTATATGTCAGTCTGTAAAGTATCCCTCTGGAGTTTTCATTTCTAGTCATCTTTGTGCAATGCAAAA
This sequence comes from Pandion haliaetus, assembly GCA_013401275.1. Lineage (NCBI taxonomy): Eukaryota > Metazoa > Chordata > Aves > Accipitriformes > Pandionidae > Pandion > Pandion haliaetus. The sequence goes on along the minus strand of VYZV01036438.1, from coordinate 42,124 downwards.
TGAAACACGCATTGGAATTATTCATACCATAAGATGACTCAAAATTTTTCTACAAGAGACACTAGATTTTGAAGTAGCAGATGATGAATACAGTAAATTAAGGTGCATATTGAAAGATATTATATTAGAGCCAAGGGCAGCAGGCAAGATGTTGGAAGCCCCTAATTTGCATTAATAGATCTGTAGCCTTCAAATATTAAATTAACCCAAGGTTAGATTCAGTCATTCAGCCTGGCAAAAAACCCTGTGTTACAGGGATTTTATATGGCTTCTTTGAGCTTCGATTTGAAGGTGCTGTAAAAAGGGCACAATATCTCTGTAGTCATCAGTGTTTCTGGGTCTATAGCTTAAAGAAAGAAAAGAAGGTGAATTTTGTTGGTAACTGGATAGATCCAATCCAGGTTTGGGGCCGTTTCCTTTAGTTAGTAGAAATCCCATTTTATGTGATACCTGACAGTCACTCTATTGCATTTTCCTGCCTCTGGCAGTGATCGCTTAGAGAAGGGGAGTGCAAGGGATTTCTTCCCCAGCAAATTCTTCTCTGCTAGCAACATCTGGCTTGGCAAGCGGATAAGCAGGTACTGGGACTAGGGCAATACCCCAATTGTAACGAAATGAAGCAGAGGCACAGTACTTTTTAATCATGCTTTTCTGTCCTGCCCAGAACTTAATCCACCTTTTCTTCGCATGCATCAGAAGAAATCTCATCCCTGTTATGACTACTATGAACCATGGCCCTCCAGGTGAATCACAAATAAAGCTCTTACCAGCAGGCAGGGAGCCTGATCATTTCTTAACTGCATCTCTGGGAAGAGTTCAATTATAACCATTTCCTAAGCATGGAAATAAACACTTTGCGTGGGTTGCTCCAGCAGTGAAGAACCTCCTACCATGTCCTGACTTACAGACCAAGAAAATTGTCTTCCTGCTAGGTAAGATTAAAACAAAAAAAGTATCTTGTTTTAGCCCTCCTAAACCTGAAAGCTTCTTAAAAGTCTCAGAAAAACAAACAAGAAAAACAAAAACCCCCAAAACAGCCATCCAAAACTATTCCTCTGTCTCTTCTCATCCATGCTCCTATGTGGAACAGCTAGGAGCAGCTTGTTAGGTGACACCAACTTATGGTCAGCCCATCCTCATTCACAGAGAGTGAATAACAGCTGAAAACAAGAGTGCTTCCGATGATAGCCACCATGTAAACAGACAGCTAACAAGGGGTACACTGGATAAGAAAGCTGCTCCCCTCTCTGTTCTTCATAGAAACCCTCATTACCTAAATGGAGCTGGTAAAGCTCATTCTAGGTATCTTGACAGGTTAATTTATTACTGTTCTTTTTCTACTAAAAGGGCCCAAAGCAAAAAAAAAAAAAATATTTGGGGGGTTTGGCTTGAAGCATATATCCAGGAATCCAGGGCAATTTATCATTCCCATCCTCTCTCCAGTGTGTATGATATGGATATCTTACTTCCAGTTGAATTTTGGTGCAATAAGCTTTATTCGCCATAGTCACAGGAACTACTTCATCAACATGAAGCTTGACTTGAATTGCCTTAAAATACATAATTCAAGTCACGTCAAGGGCCTGATAATATTTTCCTGCACAAGGGCTACTCTTTGAACTTTGTGGGATGCCAATCACCCCAGAGCAGTGGGGTGGGCTGTGTTAGGACATGGGGACCCCAGGTACCAGGGCCTGACTGCTCCCATCTGATACAAAGTCCAACAGGCGGCTGGGTTATGTGGGATGTACAACCCAAGGGAGGCAAAACTCTGGGTGCGGGAGGGCTGTCTCAGAGTATCTGGGAGCGATATCAGAGGTGAAGAACATAAAACAGTCCCAAATCTGCCTTCTGACTAATTGGGCTGAGTCTTGACTGAACATCAGATGGTGTCTCATCTACAGCCAGACTCTGGTATCACGCTCCACCGATGCTAAAAATGAATAACGTGATAATCCCCTCTCTGGGGGAGAAATGGTTTGCAGTGTAAAAGGTGCATCTCAAACTTTTTGAAATCCCAGGAGTTCTGCAAACACTAGAAATGATAAAGCCCAATTTCCTACTGAGCTGTGCCTCTTGACTGATTGCCTTCAGTCCCTGAAAAGCCCATGAGCTCTAACTTACAATTTTCTTGCTGTGGGGTCATTTAGAATGTCTCTCTCTTACCGTCTCCCCCCATGTGAGTTCTCACATGAGCAATTGTAGGGTCTCTCTCCTGCCCAGCTGATGGGAACGCGACACAGTTGAGACGTGGGATAGACACATACACTCACTCATGACCCACAAAAGCCTTTTGCGGGGGGATTATACATAGACAAAATGGCTTACACCCAAATACAAAGGAATTAGAGAAAGTTAATAATTTCCAAGGCTTTGGGGCTAGACGGGACCTTTGAGATAATCTTATCTGGCTTGTACAACTCAGGCCAAACAACTGCATGAAATGGCTTCTGCGTAAAGCCCTTATCTTTTTTTTTTCAGCTAACGGGCATCATCTTATAGAAGAAACAGTAAACTGGGATTCGAGAGATCAGCATTCAGTATCTAATCTCCTGTTTCACTTTGTGTTGCTTAATTAATTCTGTGCTTCAATTCCCTCTGGGCAAAATATAAACAGCAATACTTCACTGTTTCACAAAATTATTGTAGCTGTTAAATGTTTGTAAAGTCATTCAGATACCACAGTGGTGAGAGCCATGGAAAAATCTATACATAAATCAGAACTGTTTATATTTCTGCTGATAGCAGAGATATCACAGAGTTTTTCTCGTTTTTTTTTTTTTTTTAATCCCCAAGTGTGGAGAAGATGTCATATTACACACTGAAAAAAATTAAGCTCATCAACATCATAGTACAAAAAAGGCGAATAAATACTTCTTAGCAGCAGTGTTGTACTTCACATCTTCAAAGCACTTTGCAAATATCTGCCAGGAAGCTGACTTTCCACTCTGATGTTCAGATTCCCAGGGTATTGTTTCTATTTTGGTGAAATGTTTGTTATGACAGCATGACCTTCCTGAAAGAATAGCTTCAACATTTGAGAACCCATCCCTGGCAGAACTACATCTCAAACCGCATTTTTAAGTGGCTCTTCTAAAATGTTCCTAAAAGCACATATCAATAATCCCATTCTTTCTTATGAATTGGTAGGGAGCTATTCATACAGGGGACAATGAACCAAGCGTTTCTCCTGCAATGTGTAATAAGGAGGTTGGAGAGATGCCTTCATGGGAGGAGTTGGGGTTTAACATCATAAACATAGTTTTGGGGAAAAAAAGATGAAAATTCAGATGGCCTGTGCTAAGGAGACCATCATCCTGCCATTCCCCTCTTCAGAGGTGAAGAAGGGCACAGAGAGCTATGGGGCTACTCCTGGGACAGTGAATTGCAAGCAAAGAGCAGAGCTTTGGATGAGGTACTCTGGAGGACCTGGCTCCAGTCCTGGGCAATGAAGGGCCATGGTCATAGCAAGGAGTCCTCTGCACGTCATTGCTCCTGGAGAGCTCAGAAATGGAGTTGCCTGAGAAACTGAGACCCCAGAATTCATGGTAAGGGCCTCACAGAATGGCCCCTCCAAGCTCGGGGTTGGGAATGCCCTCTCTTCGCTGTAAGGGAGCAACACAGCATAGTAACCCTTGGGTTTGGGGCTGTTTCCTAGGGCAGCGTGACTGTGAGTTGGCATCTATGTGCAGTAGAAAAGGTCTGTTTGCCAGACCCTTCTTTATAAACCCAATAGTGAAAGTCATCCAGAGGGCTTTAGGACTGTGTCATGACAACAGACTGCTCAGAGAAAGTCCTAATGCTCCAGCTGAGGGAAAAGCTGTAGCATGAGTCCAGGCTTTCTTTGATGGCAGGAATCACCTGCATAACCTTCCTCTGGAGGAGATCGTGGGCTTCTTTTGTTTTGAATCCTAGATTCAAGGTAGAATTTGCTCACTGGGAAGGAAGGAGGAGAGCAGAAAAGAAGAGTCTGCTCACCAGAGATTTCAACCTTGATGGTTTGCAGTGGTTTTGGCTTCCCTCTCCCCACCTAATCATTAAACTGCACTTTTTCTTGCGAGCAAACACAGCCAAGACTTCCAGCTGCAGCATGGGCACTGAAATCCACCACGTTGCAGAACAGACTTGCTGTAGCCTCCTGTCACTCTGGCACGATGCAGTGCAGCAACAAGCAGTGTAAACAGATCAGCCTGGAGAAATAAACATTAGACTAAAGATTATTTAATGACTGTTTTTAATTAAGTAATTTACTGACTAAGGTTGGCAGCATGGGGTCCTGCCTCCCATGAAGACCTTGAGGATTGTGGTCTGCAAGAGGTGTAAATCAGGGGTATTTCTTTGAAGTGCAGAGGTTGTGCCAATTTACACCCAGATAAGGATCTGACCCAGTGAGTTTTCCACTTGCTTTGGTTGGAACAAGGGCAGGCCCAGGTTTTGCAAGACTAAAAAAGATCAAAGAGGTGCAGTTTCTTGGAAACAGCGGAGGCGGGAAAGCCAGTCTGTAAAGATTTCCTGCTCCTTCTGTAGGAGAAATGAACAAACAGCCAAACAGAAAAAGCAAGCAACAGGGTTCCTGGTATAACCAAGCCTCCTTTTAAACATCTTTCTCCATCTGGGATATGTATAATTGCTATCTTCCGGTTCAAGCCACAAATAAAAGGCACTGTAAACATTTTAGAAGGGCCTGGATTCATCCTACCTAAATATAGGCAATGAGCTGTGCTTTCCGTGTTACAAGCACGTCACTCTAGGCTCCCTCTATAATTAATAGAAAGTGTATACTTTCTACGCCACTGAGCCAGAGGGACAGTGACTGAGACCTGGTCTAAGGCTGATATTCACACTCTTCTCTAGAGTCAACAGTTTGCATTGAATTTACACAGCCTTGACTCTGCAGCTCCAAGACCTAAAGAGCCCAGAAAGCCAACCGTGTCCTGGGCTGCATCACCAGCAGCGTGGCCAGCAGGTCGAGGGAGGGGATTCTGCCCCTCTGCTCCGCTCTGGTGAGACCCCACCTGCAGTTCTGCGTCCAGCTCTGGGGTGCTCAGCACAGGAGAAACATGGACCTGTTGGAGCGGGTCCAGAGGAGGCCACAAAAATTATCAGGGGGATGGAGAAAGGCTGAGAGAGCTGGGGTTGTTCAGCCTGGAGAAGAGAAGGCTCCGGGGAGACCTTATTGCAGCCGTCCAGTACCTAAAGGGGCCTACAGGAAAGACGGGGAGGGACTCTTTATCAGGGAATATAGTGATAGGACAAGGGGTAACGGTTTTAAACTGAAAAAGGGTAGATTTAGATTAGATGTAAGGAAGAAATTCTTTACAATGAGTGGTAAGACACTGGCACAGGTTGCACAGAGAAACTGTGGATGCCCCATTCCTGGGAACATTCAAGGTCAGAGTGGCTGGGGCTTTGAGCCACCTGGTCTAGTGGAAGGTGTCCCTGCCCATGGCAGGGGGGGTTGGAACTAGATGATCTTTAAGGTCCCTTCCAACCCAAACCATTCTGTGATTCTACGTGTGTTTCCATTCAAAGTATCTGAAATAACGTAGGCAGTGCTGATCCCACCAGCGTAGTGTGGCAATGGGATGAAAACACAAAGGTGTTGAATGCTCTGGGTGGTGGATCAGGGCACTGGCAGGGTGTTTGAAGGTGCAATGCTTGCTGAACCAGTATTGGAGGACTGCATGACTGGTTCTTCTCCTGGATCGAGCTCAGGCCTGAACAGAGTCAGGGAGGCAGGGAAAAATGGACAAGGATGTACAAGCCAGAGCTGAGGGTTTAAGCCTGTCTCTGACATGCTTTTGTTCAGTACAGTATGTAGTAAACATTTATTTAGGTTCGTGTTGATACACACAGATAGGTGCTCTAAGACCTGATGTCCAAGGACATCTGTTCATATTCATAGCTATGATGGCACAAAATGTACACATGATTTAGTGATTATTTTCCTACATATTAGCATAGTGTCTGTCATCACCTCATCTCATCCCCTTCTGATGACTCACATGGCCACCGTCCCCGCACAATTGTGGCATAGAGGTGGTCTTACATCCTCTTAGGACAGTATGGCAAAGGGACGCTCATTGCTGTGTCCCAGGAGAAGGGGAGCACTCACATGGGAGCCTCATAGGAGGTAAACATGTGCTCATACTCCTTTCTCATACACTTGTTAATAAGTTTTGTTCCTAGATACTTCAAATTCTTACATGATTTCTTGCACAAGGCTTCAGTAAACTCAAACTGGTGTGGTTAGCCTGTCCTGTTGGACTTGCCAAGTGTAAGAAACGAAATAATTCTTTATCCCTGACAGAAAATAACAAGCCGTGTTTTAATGTCATGTCCATAGAGACAAAAACTGGATGATAGAAATTAAGATTAAATGGAGAAAAATAATCAAAGAAGATAACATATTGGTGGATCATGCTCTAGACCTGGCAGTTTTGATGGGCTGGACTTCTTGTCAAGCAGACTGCTGATTCATGAGCTGCACTCCTTGGAGGATATGTTTGTGATTGTACCCAGATGTTCACCAATGGGGATGAACAATGTCATGTCTGTGATAAAAGTGGAGAAACTGTTAGTAGCTCTGTCAGCCGCAGCTGAAAAGTGAAAGGGCTCTTGCAGCATGTACACACCAGGGTGAGTTCTTGGGAGAAATGAGTAAAAGGTGATGTGGTCTGTCTGGTTTCTTGGTGTTTGTTTCCTAGAGACCTACTCAGGCCTTTGGGGAAACATTTGGATTAACAAGAATTTTGCCTGTGGGCCAAAGTGCTCTACGTTACCCCCTCTGTATGCTGGCAAGTCAGGAGTTTGATCCTGCAAACCTCCAGAGGGGTATGAGACATCTCCTTTACATCATCTTTGTTTAGAAATTTGGAGTTACTTGTTATTTAGTATGGTGTTCTTCTACCTGAGACTTCACCATACGCATAAACAGTGCTGCCGTGGAGATTATGAAACAGCAGAGCCTCCTCTTCAAGCTAGAGGAGCATTAAGGTTTATTTTAGGACAGCATATTTACCGCAAGTGAAAGGAGATGATCTGATGTGGCATACAGCACTTTTGTACCAACACAAATCTCAATGGTAGTTATTACATCGGTTTGTTTTTTTGGAAAAGAAAATTGCCCTCTAAACCAAAACAACAATAATGGTAAGAAATTTGAAGATAGCCCAACCCTAGACCAACAGACATATTTCAGCATCACAAGTTGCTATGCAAGGGTGTGCATGGAGTGGAATAGGTGGGACACACATCATCAAAATAGCAACAGCAGCAAGCTTTATTAGATAGGCTGAATATGGGAAAAATACATTACTTTTTCCCCTCACAGCGGCTGTCAAAGGGAATGTGTGTTGAATCAGATCCTAAATGTCTCACAATATTTTTAGGCACCCGGAGCATTAACCCAGAGTAAAGATTCCCCTCCTCACCAAATTGCAAGGAGCTGTGCCCTGAAAAAAACCACATGCTAAAAATTCAAAAAGCTCTCCCAGGTATTTGTTGTGACTACGACTGTCGAAAATCACATCACTGTTATCTGAGCAGTGGGGGTAACTGCAAACCCAAATGTAGCTCCTTGTTGCCTGGAAAACTGTGGACCCTGAGAGTTTGATAAAATCTTACTGGGGGGATTTCTTCTCCAAAAGCCCACAGGGCTGAATGAGACAACTTGAAAATAACTGAAGCCTCTGCCTGAGCTTCTTTGAGCAAGTTCGACTTCACGTAGGGCACAGAGAAAAAGTAGTAATTCTTAGCTAAAATGTCTCAAGCAGTGAAGCCTGCAGAAATTCCGAGGATTCAAGCTGAGTTAAAGGAGAAATGAATAATACCCAACTAATGGAGCCAGAAAGGTTAGGCTGGTCAACAGAAAATAGTTTTAAATCAGTGAAGATTGTTACTCCCTCCACATTTTTGTCTTGAAGACATGTGTAGAGTGAGCTGTCGGTTTAATGTGAGCAACTGCGAATAAATGCCATCAGACACTGATGCTCTAGAGGAAAGATCAGCTTCATTTCATGAAGCAAAACCAAACAGCAGTGACAACAACAAAACTGCCAGGAACGGAACCTCACCCATGCTGAGGAAAGCTCTGCCAGGTCCTCAATCTGTCATCCACAAGGATGGAAGTTTCCTCTAACCTTTGCTTTGAAGGAATATATTTTGTCGGTGGGCAGGGGGAATACCTCTTGGGTCTTGGACTGGGAAGATGCTATGGTACCACATTTGTTTCCCTACCTGACTTCTGGTCTTGTCAAAAGCTTATGTTGCTAACCTGGGTGGATCTGCTACAAGTCATCTGTTTATTGTCCGGTTAATACCATTACTTGGTTTTTCAAGTCCCAGTTCTGCTTTGCTTATCTCATTGCACCAGGAGCTGAGCAAGCACAGGGAGAGACAGGCTGGGTCGCTGAGCGGGACAGCAGTAGTACTTGTTCCCAGCAATTGTCAGATAGCTTTTTGTCTCTAAAATTCTTTGTTGTTGCCATTGTCCAGGTCAGAAGAGAAGGCAAAGTAGGGTGTTATTTTTGACACATTATTTTTCACTATTGTGGCCTCTGGGTCAGAGAAGTGTCTTACTTTTCCAGGATTCAGTGGGACTTCATTAGGAGAAAGATATCGCCCTGCTCAGAAACTACAGGGTTTTTTTCCCCTTCACTCTTCCACTGAATATTCTCATGGGGTTAGCTGATCACCCCATGGGTGTGGTAGGAGAAGCAAGACTGATAATTATGCATACCAGGACACATATTCAGAAAAATATTCTAATATTCGGGGCAGATGAATTGGAAACATATGTATCTCCACAGAACTGAAAGCCAAAAAAGAGCTGTTTATCTGCTGGATTTTATGTACTACTACTGGCAAAGAAATCAATAATGAATATACACTCTTGGAAAAAATGAAGTGCTACTTCAAGATTGTCCTTACAAATGCCCTTTCTTCTCCAATGCAATTATCTGAATGGCACCAACCTCCAAGCAGGCAGGTGGTGAGATTGCTTTATTCATGCAGCTGGGTAATGGTCCCAAGAGTGTGAAAGTCCTGGTAGGAAACGCTGATTTCGGATGCCACAAGCTTTAAGCACCCTGACAGAGATATTGTCCACAGGAAGAGCTTAGCTGTCACTTTCAAAGCAAGAATTTATCATGCTTGAGTCTGGGCAGTCCCCATCAAAGGCAGCTTGGTTGCCCATTTGAAATCCTTGGCCCAGAGAGGTGGAATGGCAGGTCTGGGATTAAAGGAAAGATCATAGGTTCTGCATGAGAAATTGTGACATGTTTGACATGCATCCATGGTCATCAGCTCACACTTGGAGAGCAGGTCCCAGTGCTCCCAGTGTCCCAACCTTGAGCCATGACCTGACCCAATGTGGAGCAGCCAAAGTAGAGAGAAAAACAACACGCAGGTGATTTTTCATAAATGCTCCCATTTTCCTCAGTTAGGTCCTCAGAGGATAATAAATGGGATAATAAGTGGTGTCAGGACATTTGGATTGTGTGTCCCATTCCTCTTTTTATGTGAAGCTATGTCTCTTCGCTGAGTTGAACGCTCTGTTATGAAGACAGCATTTTTCAATTCAGCTGCCTGGGGAAAGGGTCCGGTCCCAGGGCAGGCTTGGGAAAAGGTTAAGCCATCACCAGCACTCGTGCAACACAAACATCACAACTTCAGCGATAAACCCTGAAGAAGGTGATTGCAATGGTGGTGGTGGTGGCGGTTGGCCAACTGACTTTATATATACTTATATATAAAGTATAATTGAATTCAGAATCAGCGATATAAAGTATTTGTGATATACATGCATATATAAATTTAAGTGCCATATGTGCCACCAGAAATATCTCCTTGCCAGTGTTTGTTTTCAGTTCTATCTTCTGATTTCATTCCCCTTCCTCATTTTTATTGTCAGTGATGTCTGGACATTTTTGTCAAAGTTTCTAAGACCTGACAGCTTTTTCTTCCAAGCACTAAGTTCACAGACTCTCCTCCTGATAAAGCAGATAAACATCTGAAGCAAAGGGGCGTCTACTTGAAAACAGCCCAGCCAGCCTGGGGACCTCTGAGACCAACTCAGCTAGATACAGCTGGAGAGTCTGGGAGAAAGGGACAGTCTTAGTTCAGATAAGATTTTTTAACCCTCTGAAACAAATCTTCAGCTAGAACATACAATCTAAACTTGACATCTTTTGGGGATGGAAAATGTACAGCTATGACTAATTTCATGACTATCTCATTTTTCCTCCTTACTGATTCTATTAGGGTGTTTTTTCAGAGAGAACCTGTGAGAAACTGAGGTCTTGTTCTCAGTGAAGTGTTGAGATCACAGGGCATGTGATTTTTTTTTTTCCTTTTTTTCCTTTTCTTCTGGTCTCGAAGCAGAGAGAGAAGACAAGCGACGAGGGGGGAGGTTAGTAATGAAGTTATTTTGCACACATGCAAACACACACTTTAGATCTCAGTGATGCAAACCAGATGTTCACTGTCTGACTCTTAGGAAGACTCTAATTTAACTCACCCAGATTTGTAGGAAATATGGAGACTTCTATCAAAGTGTTGCCAAAAGAGGATTTAACTTTTTCTAATAGGAACTATGCACTTATATCAAATATAGTTGTTACGAATTAATCATTGATTGGTTGAAATGTTGTTCCTTAATCACTTGAAATTTGTGAGACTCCATTATTATTTGTAAGAAAAGAGTTTCACTGAAAATTTTTCATTCTATGGCAAGAGTTCCCAATTTCTCCTCATGTGGCTCCAGTTCTGAAATTTAACTCCATTTTAATCAGCCTGATGTCCTCAGTTAAAAAATAATTCCACCAGTCTCATAACCCTGTTCATAACTTCATTGACCTCTCAGTTGGGAGCTACTGCTGGATGCTTGGTTGGTTTTGTGCTGTTCATTCCGGTCTGTACTGTCTTCTGCTTCTGTTTTTGGTTTTGTTTTGTTTTTTTTTTTTTTTCAAATATACCTCATATGGTATCATTTAAGCTCCCTGGTTGCACACAACTTAAATAGGAGGATGATGACTCCAAAATACAGTTTCAGTGATAATTTTTAAGTCAATAAATATTACAGTTCATTTCAGGATTCCCAAACTCGCTCTCATAATCCTCCAATAACCAATAACAAGACCTTGCCTGTCAAAGTGAACCAAAAGCTGGGTTTTAATTTAAGAGCATATTTACAGCTCTGGTTTAAGGTTAACATTCTGCTCTCTGGTTACCAATTGCTATCACACTGCTCTTCAGAAACAGACCACTGTTTAGTTAGTCTTTTGATGTTGCTGCAGCATTTTAGGTGAAATTCATCTCCCCTAATTTTGATGTATATGTAGTGGAGGCATCCCCAGGAGTGCTGGTTGTCCAGATTCCTTTTATAGTCAATGAAGAGAAATAGGCACTTTGGAGACTCATCTGCCTTATTTTACCTATCTTCTTGAGGAAGAGGTGGTTTTTACCCTATCACTGTGTATGTCTCTTTAGACGGGTATCATCAGCTAAGCTGATAACTCAGATATCAGCATCGGGTCAGCTGAATCTCACCCTTTCTGCCTCTATGGAAAATTCCATTCACATTCAATACAAAGTTCAAATGCATTAATTCAGGAGTAAGTGGTGTCCTCTCCTCTCTTTGAGTACCATGTAGTGGTACCTCATTGGTCCTCTCACTTCTTGTCCACTCTAGCTAAAGGATCTACTCTGTTTTAAGCAATTGCAATCACTATCTTGAATTATGACTACCCCACCTGAAGGCAGAGGTACAACCTTCATGCCACTACTGTTCTGAAACAGCTCTAAAATCTGCTTGAAACTTCAAGGGAAGTTTGTCCAAAAGACCTCGGTCTGTTCCAGCCTCTGAAAGATGGCTGGAAGGAGGCCTTTCAGATGTCCCTCATGCTTCATGTGGTCCAGGGTGGGACTGGGTGAAGACGGTTTAAGCAGAGCTTTACTTGCACCCCTTTCCCAAGCTGCAGATATGGGTGTGCTCCACAGCTGTGGTAGGTCTCCACGTGTCATTCATTTCTGGGAACCATGTTCCTGGATAGCTAGAGAGGTGTGAGAAAGTATTAAAGAGGTTGATACGTAAAGCTTGGCATGGAGATGACTGAGGAAGACCGTAGGATAGGAGTCAGCTGAGAGGCGAAGGCTGTGAACATAAAAGGAAGCGAGGGATTATTTACTGGGCTTTGCCGAGAGGAAATAGCACAAATGGGATGAGGCCCAAAAGAAAACGTCAGCCTGGCTTTCGGGAAATTGGATGCATTTTTAGGATGCCCGGAGTGAGGATTAAATAAGCAGTGTGTTATCAGATAAGATGCTGAATCATGTGGGATAATCATGATAAGACATGGAAGAGAGCCCTAGCCTGGCAGCTGGGAGTTAGGGTCCTCTCCCTGGCTTTTTCATCTGTTTGCCAGCCTTGGGAAACCTGATTCTTGCCTTCACTTGTTTTCTCATTTATCTGTAATCACTTTGGGAAAAGACTTTTGGGACTTGTTTTGAGTTTATTTTACAATGCCTACCCTGAGGGAACTAATTTCTGGGTGCTATTTTAACAGCATCAGTAAGTAGTCTTCACCAGGGTCAGATTTACAGGGAGGATTGCTCAGTGTAGTGGTGTTTTAGGTGCCTAACCTCTCCTGGGCAGCTCATGCTGGATTTGGATTTACCATAAAATGTTGTGCACCAAGGACAAGATTTATGCTGCTGAGCAGAGAGCTACCTAAGATAGCAAACAGAAAATATAATGGGAAGACAGGGCTTTGTATTCAGGCTCCAAAGAGGACCAGTCTTCTCAGTGCTGACCTAGTGGAAGGAACTTCTCAGGATTCATCAGCTTTCTTCTTGTGCTACCTAAATCCTTTTTCATACAATATGTTGAAGGAATAAAGCTTCTCCATTTTAAGTTCAGGTGACCTTAAAGTGTTCATGGAGGACATGACATGCTGGATCCAAGTTCTTCCTCAAGAGACTTGAAGACAAATCTCCTTCCCCAAAATAAGAGCACGCTTATTAAAGGACATCCCGGTGCCACTTTTCCCCACTGTTATTTTGTGGGGCAGGTCAACATCTAGATGTCTTTACCAGACCAGACTCTGAAGAGGAGACAGAGACACATCTGGTTTATGAGCTCCATTGGATTTTAGCAGTAAGCTGGGTATTGAAAGGTTGATGCCAAGACTTAGGCAGTCCTTTTCATACCACCAACAGACTATTGTAGACTGCTATGGAGTGCTATTACTAGGAACACAGACAAATGGGATTTTAGGGATCTTTAGTGTTAGCAGGCAGCTAATTGAAGGGTTTTGACATTACACTGGTGCCAGAAGTAACAGCTAGATGCTTAGTCTTTTGGTGGAATTTAGCATTTAAACTTTGAAAGCTGCTTCTTCCAATTTCTTGAGACCTAACAGGGCAATGACCTTCCAGCATGTTAAAAGAAAATTCCCAGTGAATCGAGAAATTTTAGAAACAAATCAAAACTGAAACAAGAGCAGGATGTGATAGTAGCAATAAATACAACAGTGCTTTCTTTTCCTCTCATAGCAATAGTCCTATGCTGGGAACTTTACCTTCAAAATGCCTGCTGGGAGATTCCATGGCAGAGATCGAGCAGGTGAAGTGCTTCCAAGCTAAAGAGCTCCAACAGATAAGAGCATGATCTTGTCTGGTGAAGAGACCACTCCTTTCTTTTTTCTTCCAAAGGAGCTTTCAGAGTAGTGTTGTTGGGTAACCACAATTCACATAAAATATTTGCTCTTTGGGAAATGAAGCTGAGATAGTCTCGAGTCTGGCAGAAAATCCCCATAATCCCCAGAGAATATGGAACGTGAAGGGGAAATACCATTGGCTCCGCAGTTCAAAGCAGAAATGAAAACTCCCCAAACTATGATTTTTCTTCTAAACAGTATTTGTAGGCTATAATGTAAACTCTTTGCGTGCAGTCTCCTCGCTCTGAATTTCTCCCCCACACATGCTGTTCTTGACTTTTTGCAGTCCTTAAATGGCAGAGAGGACAGAAGGTCACATTCCCGTTGATGGGTGCGTGCAATAGCATCAGCCACCGCATTGTATAGAGATGTACTGAAATTGGATCCTGCTACACTAGGTGCTGTAGAAAGATGTAAGCAGTGACAATCTTTCTTTCAACCAGATTACAAATTATATAGCAGACCGATGAGACGGATAAATAAGTACGTTATGGAGTGAGAGGAGACAAGTTGATCAGCAAATATAATAGGGTATGTTATATCATCTGCTGAAAGGCTGTTCAAGGCTAAATGTGGTTCTTGGTGGTCTGTAAGAGAGCTGTCCCTAAGACCTAATACTGGAAACCAGACTCCAAGTCCTGAGCTCGGGTCCTGCTGGCAAGCCATGGGTGGAGTTCTTATTATGCACTGCAAGCACTGAAACGGGGAAACTAATATTATCAATAATTCTAAGCACCAGATAAAATTAATTTGTTCATCTCCAAACTTACCCTGCATTTTGGCAGAATTTGCCAAATAGTTTCAGCAGGAAACTTTGGGGCAGGGGATGAAGGTAACAATGAGGAGGCAGTACAGCAACAGCCCTGCCCAGGACTGTCCAGTGGTTTAGTCTGGATGTGAAAATGGAGACTCAATCTCTGCTTTGACCAAGGGCATAAGGCACCCTCAAGTTCTTCTGACACAGCAGCTTTTTTTGCCAGCGCTGCTGCTGGGTACTCCAGACTTGCAATGGTATATCCTACCGCTGATTCCTGAACTTCATTGTGGCAGATTTATTAATTTTTTTACCCTTTCATGGCAGTTAGAATTATAGCATGTTCGCCTCCAGATGAAATACATGATATAAAGTACAATGGAAAAGTTTGAAGCTAATAAAAGCAGCACAAAGCCCTCCCAATTCCTCTATTCTGCTGACTTCATAATACACCAGTTGGCTCGCATTGACTGAAGAATGACTGCTAGAACAGACAAATGTATGGGATGTGCAATATTTCTGGGAATAGCTGCTAAGATGCATGCCAAGCATCTTATGTTGGGAATCACGTTCATAAATCAGAAAAGGGGAATTGTGAACCCATTCTGATCGTCACTCCTGATCCTGGAGGAAGGTCACAAAAAACTCAAGGATGATACGGACCAGTGTGTCCTTGCTTCTGAAATTCTTGAATTCTCTAGTGTTTCAAACAGGATAAACATTTTGGCCCAGATCAGGAGCTAGCAGCATGTTTTTCCCCAGAAGGAACAAACTGTAAGTTGTAATCTTAGATCTGAACATTCCTTATTAACCCATTTTTTTAAAAATCAGTGATAGCACTAATTAAAGTACACATTATTAACAGCATGCAGGAAAAAACAGGAAAAAACATATCTATCATAAAATGTTTAATCAGGGCCATGTTTAAGTCAAAACTGAATGTTTTTCTTGCAAATACTCTTTTGTGCAAATAGAAACTTGCCCAAAGATGCCTGTTCCCTGCGTTATACAGGCAAACAGGCTGAAAAATCAAACTGACCCACTCTGGTCTTATAACCTGGGAATCAAACTCAATTTTACTAGTGTGAGAAAGAAGTCATATCTGGACAGCAAGCATCACCAGGCCATAAGCAGATATCTGTCCTTTGCAGCCCATTAGACTAGTCCTCTTGGGCAAGTAGGCAGAGACACCCACTTCCAAGCAAAGTAGAGGTGGACCAGTTACTTTCAACCATTGCTTAACATAGCTAATAAAATATTCACAAAAAATAGGGCAATGATTCAAAGGTGAAATCCTGTAGAAACCTCAATTCCTGGCATTGCCAGGGAAGTCCATGGTCTAACACTGGGTGTTTTCCAAGTATCATATCCCCAGGAACCCACCATCCTATAAGGAACAGAGGAGAAAAAGCTGTGATTGCAAAGACAAGTAGATCTGAGGAAGAGCACTACACAATGGGCTTCCTCTTGGCATTAAGCACAGCATCTGGGATTTCAAGGAACTGAAGAGGCAGATGAGTCAGATGGGTCTGGGCTGTAGGGGTCAGTTATGCTCAACACCTCCATTTCTGGCAAGCCCATGGAGGAGCTTCTCGAGGGTCATTCTGACCTCTTGGGGTTGAACTGGTATAAATGAGAGTAAAATTTGACCTGCATGTGTCTTAGATGTCTCTCCTTGTAATGAGGAAAATCAGGAATTAAAGCCAAGAATAATTAACTATTCTGAATCAAGTTCTTCAACCGTCTGGTTTCCAAATGCAGAAACACTGCCTCCACTTTTGCTCACAAAAGCAATTCACATACTAGACCCTCAGGGCCACCATTCAAGCTCCCTGCAATTTTTTTTTTCAGCTGGGAACTGCCTTTAAGTTTTTATCGGAACTCAGCTATCTGCCTGCATTATTTATATGCATACACATGTGTACCAGATCCTCGGTTAACTAATTTATAGTCACTGAGGAATGCAAAGAGCAGCATACCACTATTTGCACTTGGAGCTGGTTTTTTTTTTTAAACAAAGTTTGCCTTTTTTGGAAAGCTGAGACATTGTTCTCAAATTAAGAGCTTTTTTTTTTTTTTTAGTGTATTTCAGGGAGGCTGGTAATTTTGGTTCTGTTCTGCTTCATTGCTGGGTCAGACACCAGACTCAGAGTATGAAAGTTTTTGTTTTGGGACCTTCTCACATGATTGTCTACTTGAAGGGGCTGACGTTAGTCGTCTCTTCAATGACCAAGCCAGTGGGTTGGTTTTGAGGTCAAAGCTATGTGCATGCAAGAGGGCTTTGTGATAAGCCAACTCATATAAAACTCTCTAGTGGTTTGGGATCAAAGAAAGTGGTGTTGTCTGTACTAATGTGGAGAAAGATCTGTGCACAACATTTGCTGGAAATGAGCTTGTGAGGAATATGAAGAGCTCCTGCATTTGACATACTCCTTGTTTGGGGCTTAGGTTTTTTGGGGTTTTTTTTGCTTGCTTCTAATCAATGCTGTAAGTGTTAATGGCTTGCTTTGTGCCAGCTGAACTTGATAACCTCTTTAAAGAAGGCTGCAGGATGATAAAACATGAGTCAGGTCCCATAGCAGAAGGAGAGGTCGTTGTTTTGCTTTGGGTGGAGCTAACAGCTGCTGGCATGGTTGATGGTTGAAAGGGGAGTCAAGTGGGTCTGGGACGTTAGTAATCACCTAAACACTACAGGGACCTGGAGAAGGCCTGGCTTCTGCTACTAAGTGGCTAAGACCCCACAGAAGGGGGTTATGCATCAAAAAGGCTGCCTCCTCCCACCACTGATGGGGTGCTAAAGTTGTGTCTCCAGTGGGGCAGTGTGGACCAAGGTTGGGAATGGGGCTGTGGGGTCTGTGGCTTGAGGATTTTGCTCAGGAGCCTGCAGCATCATTCCTACAATGCCTGTGCTCCTGGGAATACACACCCTTGGTGAATAGCCTCTTGAGTTTCCCGATGACAAGTCTGGTTTAGGTGACCTCAGGCTCATGCCCAACTTCAGATCAGCTCATAAACTCCTCTCCAGAATCAGCAAGGAGTGAAGGGGCAGCACTGCATTGTCTCCAACACCTCTGCACAGCCATCAGGAGAGCCGAACTGAGTGGATAAGAAAAAAACTCTGTGGGTAAGAAAAACCACAGGACTAGGGACAATCCTTGTGCAAAGAGGGGACTGTGAACAAACCGTTGGGCTTTTGCCCAGAGAAGGAAACATGTCATGTTTCAAGTGGTGATCTATCCAAGACTGAAATAAGGTTTCCTTGATGCACGCTTGATGTGGAAAGGTAATGATGCCAGACAGCACTTATATTCCATGTAACACAAAGTTAAGCAAAGAACCTCTGTGTGCATTTGAAGAATAACATCAGTTTCCAGAGATAGTATTCATAAATAAGTAAGCTTAATAGAAGCAAGCCTTTCCATATTCTGCTGCTTCTGTTCTCACTCCATACTCACTTCCTCAGTGAACACCAGGTCTTGGGGGGAGATGTCCTTGACTGCATGCAGTTTGATAATCCTATCAAAGGCTTGGTGTCACTAAAAATCATAATCAGTTATTTTCAGATGACACAAACACTGGGAAAAAGGCAAAGGATAACAGGGAAAATTTATGACATAAAAACCCATAAAATCTTATATACAGGATCAAAACTGAAAGGCACACTTACAGAATGAAGAAGATTATGGAAAACAGCAAGGCTGGAAGAGACTGGGGAAGTTGCTGCTCAGGTGAACATAATCATCTGATGGCATCTCAGAGCACATAAGTGCAGGAACTGTGAGCTTTTTTCTGTTTCCATTCAACAATGACTGTCTCCAGAATGAGATACTCATATTCAGTGTCTATTTAAAAAAAAAAACAAAAACAACACAACATCAAAAAACCCACAACAAAAAACCAAACCAAACAACCAAGCTTGGAAATATTCAGGCAAGAGAACCAAGGATAATTAAGGTGCTGAAAAATTTACCTTGTAGTAAAAGTCACAAGGTGCTTAGACTGTGTAGCTGTCAAAGCTAGAGGAAAAAAAGGTGTCTTGATCAGATTCTTACAGTACTTACTTTGGAAGGTGATTTAGGAGAATTTTCAGTCTTAGAGACAAAAGTAGAATGAGACCTAAAGGCTGGAGGTTGGACCTAGACAAACTGAGTTTACAATAAAGGCGTGTAACAAGTCATTGGAACAGCTTGGAACAGGGAACGTGGTTGAATTTCCATTGCTAGCAATTCTCCAAATCACCACAGTACATTTTTCTCCATTTCAAGCATGAATTAACTGCCAGAAGCCTAATGGCCTCTTACGCAAGAAGTCAGACAAGACGATCACCATGGTCTCCTCTGATCCTACAGCTTATGACTAATGTGTCATGTGTTTGTTCTCTCATTCTCTCTGGGGGAGAAGGAGATGCAGTGGGCTGTTTTGTTTTGGAAGGATTATTGGGAGTTTTTAGTGTACTGAACTTATTGTAGAGGAGGGAGGACAGAAATGTGTGTTGTAGTTGGAATAGAGAGTTGCAATGTTTGTGGGGGTTCTTTGTGGGGAGCATGTCCCATCCTGGCCCCTGAGAATGCTTCGTATTTCATCCCTCTTCTATTGGAAAGTGTTGCAGTGCCAGAGGATTGAGATGTTCCCAGTCCTGGAGCTGTGGACGATCTTTTTTGCCAATGCCACTGAACACTTAAGGAGCGAGATTATGACACTGAGCTGTAGGAAACTACTGTGCACAGGAGAGTCATTGCATGCTTCCATGCCTGATTCAACTTGCTGTGGTGTTTTGGGCCCCATGGAAAGATAACCCATTGCTGATTCGGAAGACCTGTGTTGCTCCTCTCCTCACGCGCAGCCTTCCTTCATAGAAAATGAGCGATATACAGCACAGCAATACTTGCCGAGGGGATAGCGCTGGCCCTCTGAACGGTGTCAAAGGTTCAAAGATGAGCATCAGGGCTTCTGAGTCACTTTTCAAATATTAAGATGGCTCATAATATCACTTGCAATCAGCCAAAGATAACTGTCTCACTCTCATATATCCAAGCTGTGACTAATCACAATTACTTTTAAGGGAAAAAATATTTATCCGGGACAACAGCTTTTACTCTGATTAAAATATGTCATTGCTTTACAGTGTTGAATGAAGCATGCAGTATCAGCCTTGCTGTTAGTTTCTTCTGCAAGAAGAAACTATGAGATATATATATATACTATATACTATACTCAGTTCAGGAAACACTGAAGAAGGGGGGGGAGGCAAAGTTTGTAAATATACAGCCAACCTTTAGTATTGAGAAAAACATTATCATCATTCTATAAGACAGCATAACAGACCACTGAACTAAGGAGAGAATTGTTATTTTAAATGTAAAGAGAAGAGGGACTATGGGCCACTTGCACAGAAGGAGTCAGGTGCTTCAGTCCTCTGAAGCAACAGGGACTTGGGTTTCTAAGAGCCTTTTTAGGTCTGACCACAACTAACTGGTCCAAAGCCACAGACGAAAGAATATAATCCCTGTTCATTCATCCCAGCCTGTAAACAATCACTGCTGGACTATTTTGGTTAATAAGACCTCAGCTTTCTGTTATGGAGGCTTTGTAATTTATCCAAACCAGAGCACAAGATCTAACAAATCTGAATTTGAAGTAAGGCAGTGAGCATCATTGGTAGCATTTGCAATTCAAGGCATAGGGTTTAGTCTCCAACCTCCTGCTGAACAATCCAACCCTCAAAGCTTTGATGAACAGGCAGAAGTTACCCACCAGGTTGAGCACTGGTTCACTATTTCTATAACGAAATCATCATTTGCCTCCAGGCACATACATACCATAAGACTTTCTCTGAAAATCTCACACCCTGTGTTAGTACCAAATATAGAGGCTGAAAACATAGGGTCAAATTAGTTGTTCAATAAGAGGAGCGGAAATCAGGATTAGAAACAAGATCTTTTGAGCTTTATCGTTGTGAAACTGCTCAAGGAAGAGGAAATCCTGTCCCCTTCAATTCAACGTCAAAGTACCAACCTCTTCCTGGAGGTTACACACTTTGATGAACTTATTCTTGACAGGTACTTTTACCCTCCTCACGAGAACGTTTCAGCTCTCAAAGCAAATGTTTTTCTAAGAATGATCAATGAGAAAGTGCAGGTTTCCACTTACATATGGCAATTTGTTAAGATGTTGGTTTGGGGCTGAACCCTGTGGGATCTCCGGTATGTCTCAATCCTGCTACAGCCAACTGCAGTTGGGGTGCTGAGCTCTATTTCTTGGGGTTTTGAGGGTGCTCAGCCGTTCACAGTTTTGCAGCTTTGAGAAGGAGGGCAGATCAGAGTCCTGGCAAGTCTGAGTGGAAATCTAAACCGAGAGACCAGATCCAAGGTGAGAGCACCGCATCCTCGTGCTCAGTTAGATGTGATGCTTAGAGCATCACATCCTCTTGGGCAGTTCAGACCAAGGTAAGTCCTTCCCAAGATCCATTATGAGTGTTTTGGGGCAATATTTCTTTTTGTATCTCCTGTCCTTTGCAATGCTCTTTTATAGACATGTTATGAGATTGATCCTGACACAGACTGGTGTGTGCTCCCTGATAGTGCCAAGAACTGTAAGTGTTTTTCATTTCCTTTCTCCCAGAGCACTCCTGTGTTTCTGACGGATGAGCTATTGTAATTCACATGACTAAGGTTTATTCAGCACACTGTCAGACCTGGAGTGCTGTCAAGCTTGTTTATTGGTTTTATGTTCTTCCAGGCCTTTTATAGGAAATCACAGAAAGCCACTATTTCACCCTGTACACCTCTCGTATCAACAAACTGCTGACTAACACAGTCCTCCTTCCTCTGCGTGATAGCTTGTCATATAAAAATTCACATGGCTTACTCTCATTTCTGAAGCTAACTGGTTTTACCCGCACAGATGAAGTAGACCCAGACAAGCTGACACATTTTTGTAATATGTCTTACACTCAGATTTGATAGTTTGCATACCATTTCTCAATTTTGGGACTGCAGAGAGGCAACAAAAAAATGATTTATAAAGAAGTTCTTAAATGTCTCTTTTAGATTTTTCCAGCTAGTCACTGTGTTTGGGGTAAATGCTTCTGAGCAATGTCAGTAATCACTTCGGCTGTGCAAATCTTTTGAGTGTTGCTCCTTCTCGAAAGAGACAGTGTTGAAATAAAGTAAAGATTTACTTTTCAAGGGGGATTACAGGACCTTTCCTCAAACTTACAGCAAGATATGGGCAGCTCCCTGAGCTAAAATGGAAACACACTCCTCACCCTCTGTACAACTCCTCCTATCACTTGCAGGAATGACCTTTGAAAAGTGGGTTTGAAGAAGGATGGCTCAGAGGTTTGGCAGCACATCTCTGCTGACCTTTACCAAATTGCTGCTCACTGTTGAGCTGCCGTCACTGTGCATGTTCTTGCTTTCAGCCTACCTCAGCTGCGTAGCAAAATGCTCGTGCTTAAATCTCTCCTCCACCTCTCACGTCGAAGTGGAGTTGTGCTCTTGCACATTAAGAATGTGTATAAGCCAAGTACTAGAGCTGAGCTGACAAGCCGTAACTTCTTAACCGCCCACTTGATTATATATAACTGTTTGCCTAAGGGCTTTCTTTTACTTTTCGACCCCCCATGCTGATAGTATTTATACACATATTTAACTTTATGTACACAAGTGTCTGATGTCAATTAGCCCACTCTGATAAATGAAGCGTAGCACATATGTAAATGTTTGCAAGAAGGAAGCTTTGATCCTGTTTATATCTTTCATATCTCTAAAGGAAAATAATCTATGGTCTGTAAATCCACTGTCTATGAAAAACTCATCTTGTCACATCATTTTGCTATTGGCCAACACTATTACTACTGCTGTGGGACACGAGCACTGCTAGAGGACACCGTCTGAGGGCTCGAGCCAGCCAGTCCTAGGTAAAGTTCCTTCCAAAACCTTTAAATCTGGATCAAAATTATCTGGAGTGAGGGAGAAGTGTCTAGAGTTCAGACATTGGGGGAAACTTTTGCCACATTCAAATCAAAACACTTACCCTTACTGATGCCAGAATTTTACCACTGGCATTTGGCTTTGAGCTTGTCAGAAAAAAATATAAGTCAAGTTGCCAACTTCTAGTATAAAGTAGAGTTAACATGGCATCCGATTTAGACGTGAGGTGGAATAGGGGCTATATTTCTGTTGAACTACATTGAAGTGTAGTGAAGTTCTGCTGTTCCCAGAAATGGCTGGGATTTGTAACCCAAGAGGTACCATCCACCTGAAATTGTGCAAATGGTCACCCACTTTCTGATGAGACTGATCTATCCCACCCCTGCTCCTGTTGGAGAGGCGTATTTAGCATAACACTGTGGAGGATAGAGAGAGAAGAGGATCTCTGCATTAATCCCTGATTTGGCATTCTGATGAATGGGTAGTCAGGATAGTATCTCCTTTTCCATACACATAGGAAGAAAACTTTGCTTCTCCAAAAACTAATTCTATGAATTGCTTTGACTATTATGTGCTGCACTCATTTATCCACTCAACTTCATTGTAACAATATGGTAAAAGGTGATCTTCAGTTAATTTGTTGAATTCATGCTACCTTGAAATGCAAATGCACCAGTTGTTTAACTCCTGCTTGTTCAAAGCCAGACTGTAACTATTCTCACTGCTATAAATGTTCATTTTGATGGAAGACGTACGTGGAATTTGGTTCCTGATGCAGTTTGAAGAAGCCCACCGTGATTTATAATCACATGAGATTCTGGAGAATGTGCAGTTTTCAGTTCTACATTATAATCCTGTCCTCAAACCTTCCGCCTACTCAGTGCTCAAAATCTTCTTGCTGAAACATCTGGTCTTTAGACAACCAGAAAGTGTACTGAATTATAAACTGTGAGGTTGCTCTTCAACCTCACACATTATCACTCAATAGCAGATATCAGAGACGCTTTACTTCTAATAAACATCATATGCATTGCAATGGCTTTGGAGCTCTTTCTCCTTTGCTAGTAAGTAGGAGATACCCAGCTGCACTATCAAAGCTGCAAATATTTGAGACTAAATTGCACAAGACGTGCTTTATATTTGGACCATATTGGTAGGATTTGCCAGATTAAATATAGACGTATGTGATGTAGATGTTTGTGTATGAGCTCCCTTTTTTGCCAGTGGCGAGAAAGAGGCACTGTTAGAGACTGATTGTAGAAAAATCTGATGCAGCAACTGATCTTGGTTCCACACAATCTTATAGAGATAGAGGTTGGGAAGGTCCTGAGGGGAGCACCTGTGTCCCCACTCAGTCTCCTAGGGTGGATCAAGCACTTCTGGACCTTCCTTAGCAAGTGTTTGTCTGCACTGTTTCTAATAAAGTGAAAAGACCAGGTACCGTGTTGACTTCCATAGAAAAGACACGCACGGGTGCATTAATCACTAATTGATGAAGCATTAATGGTTTGATCTGACACATTTTATTTCAGGTTCTGAAAAGATGTGTTCCTGCTATAAGTTACTCTTCTACTATTGGCTGTGGAGAGAGAAAAGAAACTCAGAAATACATCCTTCCTGCCCCAAAATATGTAAAATCACTTCTTAGTGATGTGATTCCTCTGGAGGTACCTCTGTCTCTTGGTTGGCTATAGACCAACACCTCAAATTATCTGCCCAGCTTTAAGTGTGAAAGAGTGAGATAGGATGAATCTGACAATTATCAGGCCAGCAGTCAGAGCCCAGATCTGAAAAAAGATTTTCATGAGATGACCTTGAAGGTGTTCAGATTCCAGACCAAACTAGTGCCAGGTTAAAAAAAAAGAAAAAGACAAAAAAACCCCAAAGTAGACTCTACCAAAATGAAGATTTAATAGGCCTTTAAAACATGTTTCTGAAAAATGTGAGCCCATAGAGCTTAGTTGGAAGAGATTAGCTATATATATATATAACAAAAATATCTGCCAGTGACAATCTGACCTCCTTAAATGCCTAATTTGATTCAAAGGTGACATGAATATTATTGCAAGGCTGAAACCAAATAGGAAGAGCTAAATGACCAGAAGACCATCAGTCTTCTTTCCCACCTGCTGTTACTATCCTTTTATCAGGGCCTGATGAATGAATTACATCTCAAAAATTCAGCACTGCGCACTGATAGCAATAGGAGTAGCGTTTCTGTCATTTTCAGTTGACACCAGGATATTTTCTAGATGCTCAAGATTATAAGTGCTGCTACTGTCATATCACAACCTTTAATGGGCATTTAAAGGGACTACTTGTGTAAGTTGAATTTACATTTGAAGAGCATTTTTAAGTTCTGGTAAAAATATGAAATTGGGAAAAAAAAAACCCAACCCAACAAAACCCAATTTTCTCGGTAGTGAAGTGAAAGGCACCTCCTAGAAATTGTTGTAGCTCTTTTCTCAGTCCCAGTGCCATAAATGGCCCGTGATTCTTTCAGAGCTCCCAGGTCAAACCACACATCGTTTTTACAGGATTTTTCAAAAGCAGAGGTGCACGTACAGTCCAAAACTTCAAAGTTATGTCACTAACTTTGCAAAGTGCATAAGAAAGTAGGAAAGTAAATATTGTCAAAACTAGTAAGAGGACAACCATTACATGAATAAGGGAATTACTTAAGTGTCTAAGACAGGATTTCAGATGGCTGTTTGTTAATCATTACATTATTATGCAATTTCTATATATCATTAATAGTCCCCCTTTGTAATCTGCATATTTTTCTAATATGAGGTTCCTTTGATGCTAGTCCATTTTATTATGCTTGGTGATGTTTCTAATTACCAGTGTCAGTGTATCATTACTTTTGCTGTTATTGCACTCATCAATGATCTATGAAGTTTTTTTCCTTTTGATGTTTTTCCCAGCTCAACACATCATGAAACAGGCAACACTTTGCTGTAATGGGAAGTATAATTTTGAGAATCAAACTTATTTTCCCAATAACTTTTATTTCTGATACTTTCCCATTTTCTGTCGAAGCCCAAGCACATGTTTGTAATCTCTCGTGGTGTCAGAATGCTGTCTACATGTTCTGGAAACTCTGAGACCTAAACTGCATATTTTCCAATAGCAATGATGCAATGATTTATACTGGATCCTTTTAAGACTGACTCTTAGTGCTTTTGATGTGCTCAACCAGTTGTACTTAAGCTTTATCTGGACTTATGTGGGTCCCAGGTCTCCTCCCAATCTCAAATGATGCTATAGAAGTAAATGAAATATTTCAAGTGTAAAATCTGAGGCTGGAATCCCCAAACTAGAATGTAATATATCTGAAGTAATTCAGCAACATATCAAAGACATATTTGCTAGGAGTCAAAACTGGGAACAAACATTTCTAAACACAGACAATAGGCCAAATACAGGGAAGAGATTATAAGAAACGAGTAGGTTTTTTTACATTGTTTTTAAGAAAACAAATGCCAAATACAATGCTTTGGATAACTCCTTTAAGAAAGAGGAACAAACCAAGTTTGGAAGCGCAGATCCACTCTCAGTTCAGTCTTTGAAATATGGATCAAAGTTGTCTGCGCCACAGAGGCGTCAGTCAGCTCTGCTCTGTTTCTGCTTCTTTAAGGCATCTGCTTTGTATTTCGTCAGGACTACTGCAAAATTGCTTTCAGCTATAAATTTACAGTGACTTTTTTTCTGAAAATGAAAGACATAAGTGGCAGCCTACTAGCAAAGGAACAGTTCCTGGGCCTGGCTACGGCTGCGTGTGCTACTCTGATGGGTCACTGCCTCTGTCTAGAATAGAGCTGGTAGAGTTACGGTTGATGAAGATTAAACCCATCATACGTATTGCTGGTTCAGTTACTGAACAAGAAACTAAACAGATAGGTTGGATCAACTTGAAATTAAATTTTCAAGACATTTTCTGTTGGTGTGGTTAAATAGAACAGTTGGGTTGAGCTATACAATTCAATGTATTTGGACCAAACATCAAAAGAAACCGAGGCTAGGTTTATGTGCCATTCATGAAATGGAAGATTAGGAACAGCTCAATATCAATCCCAGGGAAAAAGGCTGTCCCTGGAACAGAGACCAAGGGTTCCAATCCCTTCAAGTGTCTTGTAATGAAGGGAGCCCCACTACAAAGTTTTGGGGGTGTCCTCAGTGCTAAGTGCCATTCACTGTGCTGAGCTGAATGGGGGACCCTAGCAGCATCACAACCTCTTCCCCATCAGATAGCCATGGTTAAGAGGTTCATAGGCTACGTGGCTCTGGAATACGAGTACAGCTCCAAGTTTTGCTTTGATTTTTTTACAATACTATTTGGGACAGGGAAGCCTGTTTCTCTTTCAGAAAGCCTCATTCAGAGAGCTCTCCTTCTCCTTCTCCTTCTCCTTCTTCTCCTTCTCCTTCTCCTTCTCCTTCTCCTTCTCCTTCTCCTTCTCCTTCTCCTTCTCCTTCTCCTTCTCCTTCTCTTTCTCTTTCTCCTTCTCCTTCTCCTTCTCCTTCTCCTTCTCCTTCTCCTTCTCCTTCTCCTTCTCCTTCTCCTTCTTCTCCTTCTCCTTCTCCTTTCCAGAGTGCCTGGTAGCACAGCTGTCTGGGTTCATGCTTGGAGGTGGGAGATGGGCATTGAGATGCTGTGCCTGCCTTCCTGTGCCCTCTCTTGGCATGTGTTCTGGATCCCTGGACCAGGCTGCTCCATGACAGCACCTCCGTCAGTGGCATCAGAGGAGCTGTCACATGTGTCATCGTCAGTCATCAGTGATGTCAGCAGCTTTATGCTGGCTTTCTATGGCTATTCATGCAAATTTTCATGTTGAAATTTGGCAGGACATACAGCCCAGGTGCAGCCACGATTTCTGGTCAGCCTGATGTGTTTTTTCAGAAAAAAGAAATAAGATCTCCTCAGCCTTGTTAGAGCCATGTGTCTGTGCAGTGAGGCCTCTCGAGTCCACAAGGGTGTGTGATCAAAGCTCCGCTCCATTTCCTCTTGTCCCAGCTGAATAGGATAATGGACAGTGACCTTTCCCTTGATTTTGCTGAATGAGATGAGATGGAGCCACATATGTGGTTCTGGGATCATACTGGCACATATATTGGGTTGAGTTAAGTCAGTAGGCCTCATGACTGAGGCTGTTATTTCTCCTCATTTCCACAGTAACCTCTTCAACTGACGATAATTTACCCATATGCAGGATGCTCAATGAAGGCCATATGCAGCTCAATTGTGCATGATGTCTTGTTCAAAAACCTTCTATACAATAACCATGGTTGTCCCACTGAAAACTACCTTCTGCAGTTGGAGTTCAGGCTGGGAATCTTTGGAAACTGGATTTTTCTATCTCAGTTGGTACGGGCTAAAAATATCCATCTCTATTCCCTGATCCCCATAGCAGCTTGTCATATTTTCATGCCGTAGCAGCATGAGTGGCTTAAGAGATCTTAAGTAAATACTGTGTATGTACAGCACTGTTTTTTTTCCTTCTGCGTGAACAGTGTCCTATTGTGTGGTTTTAATTTGTAGTTCCCCTCGTGCTCCTTTAACTTCCTTAACGGGTTCTCAAATTTCCCGTCTGACTTGGCAGTGGTGCCCTGGCTGGAGCCTTGCCATCCTCTGGATCTACAACCAAAACCCCAAGTGGCCCTTTTTTGGTTATGCCATCAATTAACCTTATTGTGAAGAGCAACCTCTCTAACATGAACAACCTTTCATACTTCGGCTGTCGGGTAACTTATTTATATGTATTGGTTAGTCTTTAGGGTATTTATTTCTCTGATGTTAGTTCTAGATTGTTGTTTATTTCTACTGGGCTGGCTAAAGCTGCCAGTTTTCAGAAATCTGAGCTCTGCAAACAGTACAAGCAATGCAAACAATACAGGGATACGAGCAAGTGACTGTGAGTCACAGCTTCTACATTCAATTTCCACCTACACTTCTACACTCAATTAACTCCTCCAAGGCTCAGTTTCTATTACAAGAGTCCAGTAATTACATAGGAGTGCAGTCCTTTGGGCAACCTTAGATGAAAGGGGCATAGATATTCAAAACCTGATAGTTAATTTAAGTGCTGTAAATCAATGAATAATAACAGTTAATTGGCTGTGATTTCCATTATTACCTAATGATGACTGCTACTTGTTCTCCTCCAGACCTCTGCCCTCCCAGCGATACAGTTCATGTGAACTTTGCTTCAAACCAGAATTTATGGGAAAATTGAACAACAGAGATCCCGCTAGCTCTGCAGCGAGCGCCACCTGAACGGGGAGCGAGGACACATCCAAAGAAAGGGAAGCTATGCCAGAAGGAAGGCTGTTTGTTTTGCCTTGCAATCACCATCAATAATAGGGTAGAGAAAAATAGTGACAACATAAAAAACAGTGAAAAGCACTGTCCTGTACCCTATGTCCACATGCACCCCAGACCAGTCAGATTGTCCCTGGGCTACCTGGCACTTTGCAAATAGAGGCTGAAGACCTAAAAGTACCCCAGGAAAAGCGTCTGCTACCTTGCATGACCTCTGCCCGTACCCTGGCTGATTTCTCATGCCCCTTTGGGTATTTTCCAAGACTCCCCAATAGGGACAATCCTCCCACTGTGAGAAAAATGTAATATTTGGCTCGTTAAATTGACTGTCACTTCTGCAGCTGATAATCGGGGAACTGCTTATCTGTTAAACAGCCCTGGTCAAGAGCAGGCAGCCAAAGACTCTGCATGAGTAACGTTGCTGAATCAGCCAAAAAACCCTTCCCTGGGCTGCCATACAGCCTCTCTGCACCCCTCCCAGCCTATCTCCCCTCTCCAGGACACAGTGAGCAAAGGGCTGTGGTCTGCTCCCAGGGAGCACTTGAGCTCACCCCTGTCCCATCTACCTCTTTGCTGGAGCGTAACCATAATATTGCAGAGGCAACAAAAACCTGTCGAAGTCTGGGTCACTCTTCCTCACTGGGAAGGAATGGCCTGCACCCAATGCAGTCCTTAGGCAGGACACCCACTGATTTCTGTGAACTGACTCCAACACTGGCTCCATCATTACTTGCTCCTTCATCCACAGGCACCAAACCTAATTCTTCTCCAAAGTGTTGCTATCCTGCAAGCGCCACAGGTTTCTCCAGGACCCTAGAGGGAAATGGGGCTGCTTGTGTTGACTAATCATGCATGATACATAGCAAAGGCTCATCCCTCACATCCCAGCCACCCATCAGAGCAGCTATCCTGGGTTTGTGATGTTAGCAACAATCCTTGGACCGTTCTACAGCTTGGATGTGGTGATTCAATGCGAGCACACTGTGCTGCCCTTTCTGGGTTAGCTTTCTCACATTGGATAAAAGCAGCACTAAACATCAGAGCAATCTATCTGGCTCCTGAGTCATCGCTTCCAGCCCAAGTGGGCCAAGGGATTGGCTGGTTCCACTTTTATTAGGAGTTTTCCTAATTTAATCATGGGGAGCGCTGTAGGACAGCTATGTCACCTCCTGGCTCTTCAGCCTTTGACTTCACTCTGGGCTTGTTAACGTAGAGAGATGTTCGTAGGGCATGAGCGAACCCTGTCTGGGGCTGCGTGCCCGTGAAAGCGTGTTGGTGGAAGCTGTGAGCTCGGCCACATGAAACCATGAAGATCCCAGCCAGAGCTGGCTTGAGGCCGACCAGCTCAGCACTTGGGTGGAGCAAATACACATCTGTCTGCACCTGTCTATGGAGACGTACCCTTGGGGAGGTCAAAGAGAAGGACGGAGCTGCTGGGGACAGTTGTCCAATGCCTTTCCCCAGAAGCATTTTCCCTGGCACAGGGCTTGTCTGGAGCAACCCTCCTCAGGGGGCTGTTTCCTTAACAGAGGAATGTACTCATAGCCTGATACAGTGTTGAGTTATAAAGACATGATTTCTGACGCATGTTACTGCATGAAAGGAAAACAGTAGCACCAAGTAGCCTGGGTCTGGGGAAAGCATGATTTATTCCCTACTGCTGTATCCAAGAACATCCTGGAGAGGCAGCAAGTCTGCTGCCGAGCCCCCTGGGGTTGTTTTCACTGCTCCATCCCTCCATTGCAATGAGGAGATGCTCTTCAATGTTATCCAAGTATTGCTAAACAACAGACAGGTGCTCTCACTCACAACATCCTAGGGGTCCAGCTCCCTTTTGGGAACCACACATGGCTTTTCCCAACCCCAGGGAGGGAGGAAGGCAGCCATCCGGCCAGCAGAACAATACAGGGATGCCCCATTCAGCTCAGCTTTGGCCGAGGAGTAGATTGGTCTGGTGGCTAAACTGGAAGACTCAAGTTTAGCTCCTACGCCAGGGGATCTGGAGAGAAGGGGAATGGCCATTGCAAGGAAATTCAGCAAAGATGTGTATGCCTTGGGGGTTAGCGCAGAGCCCCTGCCTTGTGTGCATTTTCACCCTTGGCCAATGCAAAATGCATTTTGTTGCAAACATGGGCTGTGAGCTGCCAACGCACGATGCAGGGTGAGAACTATGTCACCTTGTCTAGTTTTTCTGTATACTTGGAGGGACTTATGCAGGTCCTCCCCATCTATGGAAGGAGCCAGATTGTGCTTCTCTCCACCCATTTTTGGTTGAGTTTGTCTGGAAGCTCTTCAGATGTTTCGGTACACACCTAACACAGGGAAGTCCTGATCCCTACAAGACTTACAGTGTGCCTGTAATGTGGACAAGTTCTCACCTGAGGAATGCCAAAAAAATTGTTCTTTCTCCACCTAGGTCCAGAGAGTGCACTGATTTTTAAGTGAAATTATGTAGGTTCAGATGAAAAATCTGACTTAACAGGAACTTTCTAAGTTATCACTTGCTGCTTTGAAGCCTTCTGTGTGAGATATGGATAACACAGTCCACAAGCTGATGGATGAAACAAATATTTTTAGCTATGCTTGGTGATCCAGACCCTTACATGGTGGAAATCAACAGATTCAGGAGAATAAAACAAAAAATTCTTCCATGAAGATTTGACCTTCTACCTTTTCAATAGGACTATGATGGGTTTTTTATGCCTATATTATGAACAGTCAAGACTAGACACCATTTCCCCTTGGTCTGCATCCTGTTTTTGAGAACAATAGCTGCATTTTTGACAGAGTGCCAGCCCATAATTCATGATTGCCTGCATCCTTTAGAGCACAGACTTGGCTGATATTATAGTATTTTGGTGCATTGAAATGACTGTTCCAATTAGAGCAGATTTTTTTTTCTGATCAATTATATTATTTCTAAAAATCTAAATGTTTTAGGAATAATAAACAAGGAAGAGAGGTCTCATCTCTTGATGAAATACAGGTGAATAAATTCCCTTGACCTAATCTCCAGTCCACTAAAAAATACAGTTCAAAAGTTCAGCTTAGCATCAAACTTCGTTGAGTTTATGTCCTGTTTGGGACAGACAGCTTCTAACAGATGAGGGGAATCCAGTGAAGAACAGAGGGAGAAGAAGGTGGTGGTCAGGATGGAATAAACAGAACAGCTGAGGAAGAAAAAGCAAGAAATGCATTAAAAGAATGAATACTGTGTATAAAGCCTCACTTTTGATGGTATCAGCGGCTTTCACCTAGGTTGTCCTCTGAGAACAGTCCAAAAAATTGCCGAATGCATCAAACCTGCTGAGCATCACCTAATGTCATTGCCAGTCCCGTATATGCTGTTGGTGCTGTTTGTAGAGCAAAAAGTGCACCAACAGCAGAAGCACCTTCACTGGTGTGAATGAAACAATCCCACCTAAGGGTTGCTCCCAAGCAGGAACTTGGATATGCTGATTAAATTGTCCTGTGAGAAACAAGCACATTTTTAATTCGTGGAACAAGAAGGATTCAGGCACTCAGGATGATCTGAAAACCCTCCAGGATAGAGTTGTCTCGGAAGTCCTGAATAATTCACATTCCAACATCTGTGAGTCCAAACTGATGGGAAGGCATCTGCTCCCTTCCCCATGCATAAAGCCTCTTCCATGAGGCAGTCCCTGCTGGGTCCCCCGGGTTCAGGATTGATCCCAACATACATTTATATCTATGCCACCACCAAGACTGTAAAAATCCACCCAACATTTGACTTACATTTTCTATGTGTTTCTTCCGTCTTCCCTGCTGATTTAGAATGTTTAAAACATCCCTTTCTGTTTATATTCTTTAATTCTCCCCCTTCCACTGTGAACCAATTCTCATAACCTTTCTGCAAAGGTCCCATTATTCACACCTTTCCCAGTTGCTGCTGCATCCCCTCTGAACTCTCTCACAGTGTCTGGCTGGAAAACTTTGCCAGGCTTTGTAACCTCATTCTTGAGAGAAAGTACCAGGGATCTTGAGGAGAGCATTTAGGAGCTCTGCAAAGAGGGACAGCAGAAGGAGAATAGGAGCAGCTGCCATGGAGTTGGGTCTCGTGACCTAATAAATTATCCCTAGACAGGATGTAAATGATACTGGACGTAGCTTTAGTCTGTCCCATTTGTCAAGTAAAACACAAAGATGGTTTAAACTACTTCACAAGCAAGGAGAAGTGTAGAGAGTTGTGAGGGCTTGGCTGGTGAACAGATTGCAACTTGACCTCATTCATTTATGGCTGAGATGTCTTCAAAAACTGCACTGACTTAACCAGAAGAATGATTGCCATACCTTCCCAATGTAGATAGTATGCTGTGTCTTTATTTCTAATTTGTGGCTGTATCTGAAACAGGGCAGTGAAAAAGCAAGGGGTTTTTGGATGTTTGTATGCAAAACTTAACTATGCCTTAGCTATGTCTTTTAGGCCTTTATTAATTGAATAAAGCTTGTTTTTATTATTATTGGAGGGAAAGTTAGGGAGACCTACTCATTTTATTTGACCCAAATAAAGCAAGATCCTTCTTTGAGATAAGACTTTATTCTCATAACAACCCTTGCACAAGACCAAAATCCCAAGAGGCGAGTTGTGAAATAAGAAGTGGTAAGAAAAAAAAAAACACATTTCGGCCATGAAATGCTGAAAGCATTGCTCCACAGACCACAGTAAGTGGTTTGTTTAACTGTGCATCACTCAGGTACTCTGCTAGGGGACATCTGAGAATACTTTGTGTGGGTGAGTCCAGAGGTCTATTAAAGAGTAGTAGTAGGAAGTGCACGATGCAAACCGAATGAAGTGACACATTCTGTAGTGCACAAACACGTGATGTCATTGCAATTTTATTGCATTTACTCGAAAGCCTCCTCATGAGCAGTCTAAGGAAGCAGGAGGTTGGAAAAGCAATTACACTGTGGGAAAAGAAGAAAAACAGATATGACATTGGATGTGCACAGGCAGAAAGTTGTGCAAAACCTTCCTGGTTGAAAGCTGGTCTTGATATCTGGCTTTGATTACTGTTGAAGAGCGTAAACGGACATTAGACTCCAGAGAACAGACCTAACATATCAACCAGTTAAAGCAAAGGACTCAGAGCACCTGTTTGTCAAACTAATCCTGATTTCTTATCCAACGGTGGGTTTGTCTGGGTGCCCACAAACTGGTGTTCACTTGCCTTTGAGATACCCTGGGGTATGCTGCCTGGCCTCCAGCTGATGCTCAAGAACAGCTGTTTCCTTTCTATCCTGTATCATACCTGCAAACTCTGTATTGATGTAGCCCAAACCCCAGGAACATCCCAAATGGCACTATTTTCTTGCCATAGACAAACCAGCTGCCTATGTTTAGGTAATTGACTCAATCAGATCATTACCTCTGGGTTAAGATTAAGCTCTGGCCTTTATACTGTGGGCAGCAGGAGCAGGGAAGTGATCGTCCCCTGTACTCGGCACTCGTGAGGCTGCACCTTGAGTACTGTGTTCAGTTTTGGGCCCCTCATGACAGGAAAGACATGGAGGTGCTGGAGTGTGTCCAGAGAAGGGCAACGAAGCTGCTGAGGGGCCTGGAGCACAAGTCTGATGAGGAGCAGCTGAGGGAACTGGGGTTGTTTAGCCTGGAGAAAAGGAGGCTGAGGGGAGACCTTATAGCTCTCTACAACTACCTGAAAGGAGGTTGTAGTGAAGTGGGTGCTAGTCTCTGCTATCAAGTAACTAGTGATAGGATGAGAGGAAATGGCCTCAAGTTGTGCCAGGGAGGTTTAGATTGGATATTAGGAAAAATTTCTTTACCGAAAGAGTTGTCAAACATTGGAACAGGCTGCCCAGGGAAGTGGTGGAGTCACCATCTCTGGAGGTATTTAAAAGACGTGTAGATGTGGTGCTTAGAGACATGGTTTAGTGGTTGACTTGGCAGTGTTACGTTAACAGTTGGACTTGATGATCTTAAGGGTCTTTTCCAATCTAAATGATTCTCTGATTCTAAGATACTTAAATGTAAATGGCTAGATGTAGACATCACCATGTGAGCTGGTGGTCAATGCTCCTTTTGCAACTAGTGGAGATCTAGTCAATACAGTTGATAGAGGTTCAGCTCACTATGTAGCAGGACTGTCGGTCTCCCAGAAGATCTGAGTCACAGCTTCCAGCCCATGTAGATGTAGATGCCCTAGGGGAATTTAGATGTCTGTCAGGGGGCTCATATGTCATAATCCACCATGGTGACACCTGCATTTTAACCTCCCCCTGTGACTTAAATGCCTTAATCTAGGCTATAGAGGGAGATGGCACTGGCTACTGGTGGTTCCCATCCCTAGACCGTCCTCATGAAACACAGTGACTGGATGTTGTGGTTGCTTTTCTTTCTCTTTTCTCCTATAGCATAAAGTTTAGAGCACCATGTAGAGTATGGCACACCATCACTCAATTTTCTCCTCTGCAAGAAGGGAATTGCTTTAATCAGTACATCAAGCAATATGGGAGTGTGGTACTTCCCAAGTGTCTCATTCAGGCTCTTCCCCTCTGTATGCTGTAGTCCCAGTGGCCAATTTGTTGTGTTCAGTGCACAGTTCCCTCCTCCAGAGATTACTTAAGTGCTCCTTAAGGGGCACAGCATTCTATAAATTGAGACAAAATTGAGGATAATTCGATAGGGTCCACCTAGAACTCCCCTTGGACTGGCAAGGAGAGCACAGCTTGGGAAACAGAAAATACCCATCTGGGTAGGGAAGAGAATTCAACCAGCAGTCTAGGCATGGAGTTATCATGGCAGCTCTATTTCCAACTGCACTTTGTACAGAGCTTTATCTAGCAATGATGCTTCAGCAATATCTACCCACTTTAGGATACTTGGCAGAGGGATGCTCAACGTGAAAGCCCTGTTGCGGCTTGCCCACATATGAATGGTTTTGTGCTGTCTGCAGCATTTCTGAATATGCCAAGGAGCAGACTGTTAAATGCGTAGGGAATTTTGACATCAGACGTAGTCGTCTACAGACTTTACGCACCAGATGGAAGAATCAGCAGCTGAACAAGGATTGTAAAGATTTAGGTTTTGGACTTAAATACCTAGAGTGGCAATTAAAGTACCCAAATCCTCTTCTGGACCTTCACCTCACTGGGGATCATTCTTCCCAAACAGGAAAGGAGCTCGATTTAGGGGTGATGGGTCCAGTTCAGCAGTGCAATAACTTGCCTGACGTCTGTGGTGAAACACGAGGGACAGATTAGAGGAAACATACGGTCTTGAATCACATATGTAAGGCAAGAAACATATGCTAAGGTCTGTTACAAAGAGCTTTTTTCCAAGAGTAAGCAACAATTAATGAAGCTGGGGTTTTGAAACTCTTCAAACTATGACTCTTGCCAGAATTTTTTGTTACAACATTTTAAAGTGAAAGGCAGTGGAGTCATAAAACTTGTAAATATTATTAAAAAACACCAATTACAAAATAAGTACTCATGATGGAAAAAAGTTTTACAATAAAAAACATTTTTTGAATGAAAATCTTACCTCATAGGTCTCTTCTGGTATTTCAAAAGGCTACGGCCATTATTTTATTTTATATTCTTCCTGTGTCCGAGCACTAATTGATGTGTTAAAACATGAAAAGATTTATATAGTTTCAACAGCCTAACTTTTTTTTTTTCTTTGCTTTGTTTTGTTTTAGTGATAAGTGGGGGGGATGTTATTTAGCATTAGCCGATTGAAACATTGCCTCATATTCTCTAGAACAAAGATAATAAAAGCAAACTGAATGTTGCAATGATTTATTTTTTTTTTTAGTTGTATGAGAATGTGCTTGCTGCAGTAAGAATAACTGAATTCAAACTGAAGGTCTGGCCTTACAAAGCAAACATTTCCCAACTTCAAGTTTTTCAGACTTTTCGTGGAAAACTTTGAAAACTTTAATTTTAATTTTGAGCTATAGAGAAAAAAAAAGAAACATTATGTGAACTCTGACTTCCATAATCTGACTAACTCTGCCCACATCTGACATCATCAGCCACTTTTACCATCTCTCTGGACACTTCTACCGCCAAATCCCTTCCACAGCTTCACTGCAGGGAGTAGATACCACTAACAGGCTCTGTTGCTCAGAAGTTTCTCTGCTACTCTATTCCTCACCTAAGTGCACGACCTCTTCTTGTTTCGTGAAGATTTGGATAATAATTCAGGTTGGAAGGGGCCTCTGGAGAGCTCCAGTCCAGCTCCCTGATCAAAGCAGGGCCAACCTCAATGCCCGAAGTAGTTGCTCTGGGCCTTGCCCTGAGTTTTGAAAATCTCCAAGGATTTTCCAGAGATTGACCTCTCTCGTTATGAAGAAATTTTTCCTTATATTCAGACTGAAATTCCACAGTTGCAACCCTCAGTGGTTGCATCTTGTCCGTTAACCGAATAATCCTGGAAGGACCTGATGCTGTCTTCTTTGTAACTGCCTTTCCAGTATTGATAAAAGATTTCCCCCCCAAGACTTTCTCTTCTCCAGGCTGAACAAGCCTAGTTCACTCCATCTCTTTCTCAGATATCATATGCTCCAGCCCCCTGACAATCCTGGTGGCCTCTGCTGGACTCATTCCAGTTTGTCAGTCTCTCACTTGCACTGGGAGGCCCACAGCTGGACACAGTAACCAGATGTGATGTTAGATGTGCCAAAGAGAGGGGAGTAACAACATCTCTTGACTTTCTAACTAAGCTTTTGCAAATACAGCTCAGTATGCAGCTGGATTTTGTTGTCACTAGGGCATGATGTTGATTGATGGACAGCTTGTTGTCCACCCAGACCCTTACGTCCTCTTTTGCAAAGCTACTTTCCAGTCATCTTGTCCCTAGGCTGGAGTATTGCATGAGCTTGTTTTGTCCAAGATGCACGTCTTTGCTGAACATCATGAAGTTTCTGTCAGACCGTTGCTCTGATGTGGAAGTTCCCTCTAAATTGCAGCTCTGCCCCCAACATATCAACCACTGCTCCATTTGGTGTCATCCACAAACATGGTAAAGGCTCTGTCCCATCAGCTAAATACAGAAATGTAGCTTAAAGCAGTGTGCAGCCTTCCTTTCCTTTATATCTGCCCTGTAATGCTGCACTTTCTGCTTCTGCTTCTGATTTCATCCTGACCATTCCCCATTTGTCTTCCAAATTTCTGGTTTAGCTGTGCTTATTCCCTTTCTGTTCTCCCTGCCCCATGCCTCCTGCCCAGTTGTTGCCTGTCCCAAACCTTCTTCTCCCTGGTGGGTTTCCTGCCTGAAAATTGGTTTCTCTCCTTCTCTGGTCTTGTCTCCAGGACCCTGGCGTCCCCTTTCCACTCCATTTTCTGGGAAAGTCAGAAACGGTAGAGAGGAATCTCTTCTGTTGTCACCTTTCAGAATGTTTCTTCATAAAGAGTACTGCTTATGAACTGGAAAATGTGTGTCTTTGATGCAATGACTGCTAAAATGGACAGGAGGAGGAAATCTGCGGAACTAACTTGGCTCTGCAATGCTACAGAACAGCCATGATCAATAGCTTGGGAGAAAAGTGACTCTCCCAGTGTTGCAGGACTGTTCCCTCATATTTGCCAAAGTTTTGTTTAGCATCATGTTGCATCAGCCTCCAAATGTCTTTGCTTGCGAAAGAATGTTCCACAGCCCAATGGGCCCTCCTCAGAAAGTTCTTCTGTGCTTATTCAGTCTCTTTTCCCTCTCATTCCTGCAAACCATTTTGGTTCCCCCTGTTTCCCTGTTTACTATATAATTCTGTTTGTCACCCCTCATGAGCTGATGCCCTCCTCTGTTTACGTACGTCACATATTTGCAGGCAGTTAACGTGTCCTCTAGCCAGGGTACCAATGTCTCCCCCTGCTCCGCACAGCTCAGCTCTGACTGCCTCTTTGCCAAACTTTTCCCACGCCTCTCTCTTGGATGTTCTTCAGTTTCCAGTTACACTTCTTAGTTACCCATCACAAAGAGCTGAATTGTATTAAACCCCTTGTCTACTCCATTTCCCTTGCATCTTTGACTTCTGTCATCCTTCATTTCTGCTCCTCTATTATCTGTCTTCTGGGCTTTCTTCTCATTTTTCCATTATAAGAGATGGGCTGAAGCTTCACAGATCTCCTGTAACCTCTTGGCCCGGGGAGATGTGGGTAGGTACCTATTACTGCCTGTTCCTCTGGACTATTTTCAGCTCTCCACTGCTTGGAGGGAATTACACCAACACTCGGTTTTCTCCTTTCCCCATCGCTCACCCTGAGCTCTCTGATGGCTCACAAATCTTCTCATCTCCCTTTTCCTCTTGTTTCTTGGCAAGATCTATTTGAACCCTCACCAATCCATGACCTGTGAGACCAAAATCTACTCTGGCTGGATAGTTGCAGCATTGTCAAAAAGCTGCAGACCCTAGATTTAATTTTTGTTCTTTCCTTATGGATAATTTTCCTCTTTTACTCAAATTAAGCCACAACAGCAGGTGAATGATTGGTGTGTGAGTGAGGACATACTTAACTTGGTCTTTCTGAGAGCAGACTACAGGGCAGGGGAGGTGCTGGTGGGTAGCTTTGCTGTATTTCAGCTCTTCAGATGCTCAACACAGCTCTGACAGGGCAGGCAAATATCATTAGAAAGCAGTAAGTGAAAGAATTATATATTCATCTGGACAATCTTTTTTTTTCTGGGGCTTGTGTGAGACATACTACAGAGCCTTGGTTTTCAGAGGAGATGGTCCCAGTTTTCTGGAAAAATCAGACTTGTTTCAGGATTGGCGAGATGGAGGCTGCAAATATAGGCATCTGCAATAAATCATTGATCACTTTTGAAAATCTTTATCAAATTGCTTCACGTGGACAGGCATAAAATAGGAATCCACAGGCACCAGCACCACGTGCTGTTTGTTATTATAGAAGATCATTTAGTACAGACTGTTCTAATTTATGTTAAACAAAGCTAATCCTGAAGCAATGTATTTCTTATACTACCCTGCATGCATCTGTGCCTTTGCACATGTGTGCACAAACTGAATAGGCAATTGTTTATGGAAAATAATAGACATAGCCAGAGAACACCTTGCCATGCAAAGTAAGACATGCTTATCTCTCTTGTAGAGATACAGGGGATTCAGGTTGTGGTTTTGGTTTGTTTCTTCCCAGGCAAGGAATAGATAGGAACAGGAAAGCAAATGCTCTGGGCTCCCAAAATATTAGGAGGCGCTTACTGGGTTTTATACTAATCCACCGTGGTTAGTTCAGGGCTGAGCAGGGTCCCTGCAGAGAATTCTGTAGCCAGAGGCCCTGGTACTCTGCTAGGGCATTGTTTTGTCTTGGCTTTGCAGGAAAAGCCAGTGACTTTGGAAACTGACACTTGACTTTCCGTGGATGGCCAACATGAGTCATGACTTGCTAAACTTTCAGGGACTCTCTCTGGGAGTCTTTCTAGTGCTTCCAGTACTTGTATCTGCTTGATCCTACTACAGAGGATCGTTTTGGGGAACAAACCACAGCAAACTTTGGTCAGAAATATTTGAAGGAGATCTATTGTTCTGCCCCATGCAAATGGCTCCGGAGAGTAAGCCACTTGTTGCATGCAACAATTTAAAAAAAGTTTTCATTGGCTGCATAAATCCCACATGCTCTACTACGTATCCCAGAATCCCAGAAGGATATTCCTTGGCTTAGCAGCATGAGCTCTCTTTGCATCAACAGAGGCTGTGCAAGGACTTTATGAAAAAGCAATGAACTAGGGTGTAAATTTTAGTTGCAAAATTAGTCAAAACAGCCTTTATCATGCCAACCTATTAGGAGAATGGGGCTGACTGGTGGAAAGATGTGTAATGTGTGAGTAATGGCTATGTTTGATGCAGGATCAGGTACTTTGAGGTTTGGGATTCTTGCAGGCACAGGAGCAGACAGGGGAGGCAAAAGTTTGGGCTATCATCTGCATACCCCTATTTTGAGGAATAATATCACACAAAGCTCTCATTTATCCCTGTTTCCCTCTCTTTGCTCTTTTATTCATATTTTCTTTCCCTCATGCTCCTCATCCCATCCAGAATAACAGAATTGGCTAGAGCGAGCTCATGTCACTTCTCAGTTGCTTCTGACACTAACAGAGAAATCCAAATGAGCCATGCTGCACTTTATTGTGAGGCTTATTCCTCGAGAAAGCTGTTTCTGCTCCCAGGGAAGTCAATGGAAGTCTAATTAGTCCCAGATGTTTAGTAATAACAAGCACTTCCTTTTGGTAGAGCCAAACAAAAGCAGTGTTAAAACCGTTAATTAAATGGGTTTGGCTCTGTCATCAGGTTATTAACTAATTCCAGTCATGGCAGCCAAGCTAATACTGGCTCTCAGAAGGAGATATAATCTTGCCATGCTCAACATGAACTCAGTGTGTGGCTAAATTAGCCCACGTCTGGGCTCACAGCTCAGCTTGCTTTCACACTAAAGAAAAAGCTCACCAACTTCAGCATCGGGCTTCCAACTAATCCCTGGGATTGCTGCTTGTGCAAACTTTCTCCTACAAGAATAAAAGCTGGAGCCAGTGGGTAGCATTGGCTTTCATAGATGTTAGATCAGGCCCTATCGCTGCTGTTTGTGCAAATGCTTGCCTACAGTTTCAGTAGATCTCCTTGCTCTCCATTGGTTGTACTCTAAGATAGGGAGAAGCTGTCCCTGCTTCAGTACCAGAAGGTAAAAGTCTAAGTTGGAGTCTGAACGCCATAGAAAAATAGGAAGACATAGCTTTTAATCTGTGGAGCATTCCAAGCTGGTGCTTTAATATATTCACAACCCTGTGCTTTTTACAAAATTCAAAGGTGTTTTTATTGTACAAAATTCCACAATGAAAACTACCAGCCAGTTTCTTACATAACTGCTTTAAAAATAGAATTATACACCCTTTTGTAGTGTGTTAATTTTGACATTCACTAGCTGGAAGAAACAGAAATGGAGCAGCAATTTGACTCTGAGTTATTTACCTGGTAGGTTTTGGTTTGACCTCTATTTCTCTTACGTGCCTTAATGTACAGTTCCTGGCATTAACAGAAAACCTGATATAGCTCATTTCGAAGCCATGAACCCCGTTAGTAGGTCAGGCTCCCACTGTTGATGAGCTGCTTTTCACTTCAAAAGTGTGAATTTGCTGTCAGAGTACGTGACATAATGTATGTCAGTGTCAGCTTTTAGCAACACAACAGGTTGGCCATGTTAAACCCATCGCAGAATGAGCACCCACATAACCTTCCTTGCAGACAGTCCTCTAGACCACAATATCTTTTTAGGGTGAGACAGTGGCCATCTGATCTGAATAATGGCCCAGGACTAGTTTCCCTGTGTATTGTTTCACACTGGTATCTTTACAACACCTTTTTGCTGTCTAACTTCCTGTGACCTTTAAAAATAGATATTTTTTTTTGCA
>VYZV01036437.1:5557-63738 GCA_013401275.1 Pandion haliaetus | reverse complement strand
TAAACAGTAGACTCACTAATAACAGGAGGACTCCTCCCATCATTTCTGTTCATTTCAGTTTCTGAAGGTGCAGCATGAATGATTCTGGCTTTAGGATTAGACCATACATGTAACTTCCTATTCCCTTATTTCCCATTCTCTCTTGATTACAAGATAGTATGATTCTGAAGTGTTTCAGTTCTCCTGCGACTCTCACAAGCCCTCCAGTGTACTTATCCAGCCACATTTTCCTGGCATCCTATCCATAGTCTCTGAATGAGGAGGTTTTGTCCCCTATTCTATCTGTCCATTTAACATGGCAAAGCAACAGTGTATAAGCCCATATTCCAGTCTGTGTCCATCTCCAAAGTGAAAGGACTAGACAAAGCATCTGGACCAAAGTGCTTGGCTTTTTCCAAATAACTACCTTAAGGTTTCCTTCCACCCCCAAAAACAGATTACAAAAGAAAAGCAGTCCCAAATCCTTCCCAGAAAGCATGGATCAGCAGCCCACCAATAAGTCAACATCTTATGTTGTAAATCTGTCTGTTCATCAGTTTGGAGGGCAGAAACAGTTTACGGGGAACCATTAAAGGCTAGCTGTCTCAAAGCCTGTTGCAGAGTTGCAACAAGCACTTTAAGTTACGGGATGTTAAAAACCCAACTCTTGGGGGCTTTTAAACTAAAGTAAAAGTTTTCATATCCATAGATGCATACAATACTGAGAGGAAAAAAGTTCTAGACTAAATTTGTACCTCAGGGAGCACCGAAGTATCATCAAAAGGCTTTTGCACTTCAGAATTCACCAGCTCTCCTGACACACCTAGTGATAAAAGGCACACTTGTCACCATCAGCATAAGGAGTTGCATGTAAAGTCAGCAGGTAAGCGGAGAGACAATATATGGGACTGGAGCTTCTCTAGTTTCCAAGGTGAGAAAGAAAAAAAAACCAACAAAAAAGTTTGAGCCTATGTATTTTACGCATTGCACCTAGACATCCGCAATAGGTCTGCACATGCAAAATCTCCTGCATTTGCTGCATGCCGACATCCCCTAAGTCTACACCGTATCTAACCTCTACAGAACAATGAAGAGGCAAAGAGACAAGTGAAATAGGTAACAGGTTGTTTTGGTTTGGGTTGTTTTTGTTTTGTTTTTATAATTTGGGGGCAGGGGTGGTGGTGGTAATTCCAGACACAAAAAGAAATTTACTAGCTTGTGGAGAGGAACCCAATTCTTCCTCTTATCTTAACTCTCTTCTGTGTCTTACACATCAGCCTTTGCATCTACAAACACACTCTCCTTCAAATCCTTATCTCTTTCTCATCTTAGGAACCACTTCTTTCTTCTCTTCTGATATATCCTATCTGTCCCACATTAGAATGTTCTCTTCTATGTCATGTGCACCCTTTCTATCTCCTGTACATCTTTAGATTCTGACCTCAAAGCTCCTCTAGATTTGTCCCTGAAACTTCTCAAATTTCCACAATTTTCTTGTCACATGCCTTATTCTGTGTCCTCACCTGTAGAAGTAGAAGAGCGGTCTACATAAGAGGCTGGAGCTTCCAGAGTCTGCAAGTCTTGCAATTTCACCTCAGGCCCAACATTCTTATTCTATTGGTTGAAGAAAAAATACTTGGTTTTGAGCCATGATCTTTGCAATAGAAGACAGCCATCTTAGCTGCCTGCTGCTCTGCCATGCTTTAAGTAAAAACTATCAATCCCAACTTTAGACACAACTCTGATGCCTAATGAAAAAGTAAAAAAAAATAGATTGGTTTTGATGTTAAGCAAGAGACTAAGACACATCAGCAGATTAGGATATCAATGAATGCAATGATTCTAATAACTTCTTTCCCACCTTGAGATGCTTCCTCTTCTGTCTTCACTGCTTCAAAGGGACTAACTACAGATTCATAACCTTTCACTGAACCACCCAAGCAGAGAAAGTGAGAAGTCATGTGTTTGTCACTGTATGCCTTACTACTCCAGCAGATAAAGCACCTGCAGTCTTCCCAGGAAAGTTACACTAGGCCCCACCACACAGACAAACAAATCACCCACTGCTGACTCTTCAGCTAGNACAACAATCTACTAACTGCTATATGTCTCCTGCTTCTCTGTCAGACAGGACTGAACCTAACTGTTGAAGAAGATGGAACACATTGGAAAGAGAGAGGAGATTTTGCTATTTCGCAGACACATGGGTTTTTTGCGCACACATAAATGCTGAATAAAGCCCTGGATATTGGTTAGTTTGCTGTTGACATCCATACAAGAACTAAGACTTCATCTATTAATTTCTTAATTCTGAAAAGTCCACTTATAAATTAACACACACCTAAAATTAATGCCAGTATTTCTGGCTAGTTCCCAACACATTGTCTGTCACCACAAGAAACAACTGGCACTGTCAGTACTACTATTGTGGGAGAAGGTTTGAACTAGAGTACAAAGAGACCACGAGTCAGAACTAAGTGTCTCTAAAAAAAAGCTACTCTCTCCCACCCCCAAAAAAGCAAGTAAAAAAAACCCCAACCCAACAATTTAAAGACTGAAAACAAAATGAAGTGTTCAGAATTAACATTTTCTGTAGTTACCTAAATGTACGTACAGGGCACTAACA
The DNA here is from genome assembly GCA_013401275.1 of Pandion haliaetus. Classification (NCBI taxonomy): domain Eukaryota; kingdom Metazoa; phylum Chordata; class Aves; order Accipitriformes; family Pandionidae; genus Pandion; species Pandion haliaetus. The sequence goes on along the minus strand of VYZV01036437.1, from coordinate 61,133 downwards.
AGTCACACAATCATAAGGAAACAATCTCCAGCCCCAAGTTCTAGAGCACTTTGCCTTTGCAAGCTCCAAGCACTGAAATGGAATGTATGGCATGCATCCAAATAACTTGTGCACATGACCCAAACCCCTGAACTGGGTTTAGATTCACATATATCTTGGCCTAAAGTCATGGGTCGGATGGACAAATGGCAGGATATAGCTGTCCAAGTGTAAATGCATGAAAGCTATATAGCTAGACTCTTTTACAATTAAGACATTGAAATGGACAATTTTAGGGTTGGATTAACTGACCCATTTTCAACATCCACCTTGCTACAGGTGAATCATATACTAAAGAACCTGTTATCTCCACTGTCTATAAAGGGTCTCTAGAAAGTAGCTCAAAGGCTTCTATCTGCCCTTGAAATGACCGTGTGTGTGTGCATGTGTGTGTATATACCCGTTGATCCACTAGCTTACACCTTGACTACAGGCAGTTGGAATGTAAGGGTCTGAAGTCAAGCAGGATGAGCTGACTCAGAATGCCTTCTCCAGTTCCAACATGAGTCTCAAATGTCAGCTTTTGCCCTCATGCGTCACAGTAATATATAGACTATAAACTCTTCTGTTGGAAAGGAAAGTATTAGATAAAACACAGCATCATCTTCTTCCCCCTGCTTGCAGGCTGGAACAGAGCGGAGCAGTCTGGAAAGAGCCCAGACCTTGCTCTAAGCTAACAAACAATTCTACAACAAATTCTTAGTACAGATACACAGAGGCAGTCATCTCCATCACCCTGCTGACTGAGTATAAAGCAAAGCAGCAGGTATCTAATCCTGCACTCTTCTCACCAATAGATTGACTGCAATTGTACCTGCAGCTGTTCACAGTGGAAGAGTATAAGGATAGAGTCTACTTCTCTCCCACCTAACAAAGAGAACTCAGCTTCCTCCAGTCAGTCTGCCAGATCTCCATCAGGGCAGGGGGAATGAATAGGGTTGGTTTGAAAGGCATCCTATAATGACAGCTGAACCTTTGGAATTGTATTTCCTGAGTCTTGCCCCATTTTAGCCTATGGTTTTGCTTAAGAACTAACTCACAAAAGGCAGAAAATAGCACAAATATGGATTGGGTGGATGAAGGACACAAGAATTCCACACAGCCAGAAAAGGGATATACAGTCGGATAAGAACAAAGTACAAGCAGTATTTGGAAGCTATTTCTGTCTTTCACCATTAATCCAGTTAATAATAACCTTTCAAAGAGGATTATTAAAAAAGGCCACAACAGCTTAGTTGTTTTAAGGCCAGTCCTTGACCTATTTTAGTTTTAACTTATTTCAGCTACTTAATCATTACCTGCTTTGCATTTTCTGCGACCATCACAGCTTCCTCCTGAGGCTCCTGGAGAACAAGTTCCAAGTGTGGTATTTCTGAAATATTCAAACACAAACAACTTCTTCGAAAATTAAAACTCTGATTTAGAGAATAACAGGATATTCTTCCAGGAGCTTTAGAGAACAGGGCACATGACTGTTAGTAACACTTATGTAGTGGAGATATCTAACATTCTCATTGGATAATGTGTTTTCTTTTTTTTAAGAGGCAAACCACCAAAACAACATGCTGTTTTAAGCACCTTTTAGAAAAGAACAATTGTTGTTATACAGACTGAAATTAAAGGACAGCAGATATTGTCAAGTTTTAAGAAACATTTTATAGAGGGAAAAGAAGGAACTATTGTAGCAAAATAATTCCATTTTCATTTGGATAAAAATGAAATCAGAAATTGTTAAAATTAGAGAAAAATAAAACACTCAAGGGCAACGGCCCAAGTCAAGATTGGTACAAGAACTCAGCTGCTGTTTGACTCAGAATATTTTTGTAGAATCAAAGAATCATATAATCGTTCAGGTTGGAAAACACCTTTAAGATCATCAAGTCCAACTATTAACCTAACACTGCCAAGTCCACCACTAAGCCATGTCCCTAGGCGCCATGTCTACACGTCTTTTAAACACCTCCAGGGACGGTGACTCCACCACTTCCCTGGGCAGCCTGTGCCAGTGCTTGACAACCCTTTCGGTGAAGAAATTGTTCCTAATATCCAATCTAAACCTCCCCCTGCCACAACTTGAGGCCATTTGCTCTTGTCCTATCACTTGATACTTGGGAGAAGAGACTGACCCCCACCTCACTACAACCTCCTTTCAGGTAGTTGTAGAGAGCGATAAGGTCTCCCCTCAGCCTCCTTTTTTCCAGGCTAAATAACTCCAGTTCCCTCAGCCTCTCCCCATAGGACTTGTGCTCTAGACCTGCCACCAGCTTTGTTGCTCTTCTCTGGACACGCTCCAGCACCTCAATGTCTCTCTTGTAGCGAGAGGCCCAAAACTGAACGCAGTATTTGAGGTGCAGCCTCAACAGTGCTGAGTACAAGGGGATGATCACTTCCCTGCTCCTGCTGGCCACACTGTTTCTGACACAGACCAGGATGCCGTTGGCCTTCTTGGCCACCTGGGCACACTGCTGGCTCCTGTTCAGCTGGCTGTTGACCAACACTCCCAGGTCCTTCTCCGCCGGACAGCTTTCCAGCCCCTCTTCCCCAAGCCTATAGCATTGCATGGGGTTGTTGTGACCCAAATGCAGGACCCAGCGCTCAGTCTTGTTGAATCTCATACAATTGGCCTCAGCCCATCGATCCAGCCTGTCCAGATCCCTCTGTAAACCCTTCCTACCCTCAAGCACATCAACACTGCTGCTGAACTCAGTGTCGTCTGCAGAGTTACTGAAGGTGCATTTGGTCCCCTTGTCCAGATCATTGATAAAGATATTAAACAGAACCGGCCCCAGTACTGAGCCCTGAGGAACACCACTTGTGACCAGCCGCCAACTGGATTTAACTCCATTCACCACAACTCTTTGGGCCCGGCCGTCCAGCCAGTTTTTTACCCAGCGAAGGGTATGCCCGTCCAAAGCCAAGAGCAGCCAGTTTCGCTGTGGGAGACAGCGTCAAAGGCTTAACTAAAGTCTAGGTAGACAACATCCGCAGCCTTTCCCTCATCCACTAAGCGGGTCACCTTGTCACAGAAGGAGATCAAGTTAGTCAAGCAGCACCTGCCTTTCATAAACCCATGCTGACTGGGCCTGATCACCTGGTTGTTCTGTACGTGCCGCATCACGACGCTCAAGACAATTTGCTCCATAACCTGCCCCACACTGAGGTCAGGCTGACAGGCCTGTAGTTCCCCAAAGTCTCCTTCTTGCCCTTCTTGTAGATGGGCATCACATTTGCTAACCTCCAGTCAGCTGGGACCTCCCTGGTTAGCCAGGACTGCTGGTAAATGATTGAAAGTGGCTTGGCGAGAACTTCTGCCAGCTCCCTGAGTACCTTTGGGTGGATCCTATCCAACCCCACAGACGTGTGTTTGTCTAAGTGGTGCAGCAGGTCACCAACCATTTCCCCTTGGATTATGGGGGCTTCATTCTGCTTCCCGTCCCTGTCTTCCAGCTCAGGGGGCTGGGTACCCAGAGAACAACTGGTCTTACTATTAAAAACTGAGGCAAAGAAGGCATGAAATACCTCAGCCTTTTCCTCATCTTTTGTCACTATGTTTCCCCCTGCATCCAATAAAGGGTGGAGATTCTCCGTAGCCCTCCTTTTGTTGCTAGTGTATTTATAGAAACACTTTTTATTGTCTTTTATGGCAGGTGGCAGATTAAGTTCTAGTTGGATTTTGGCCCTTCTAATTTTCTCCCTGCATAACCTCACAACATCTTTGTAGTCCTCCTGAGTTGCCTGCCCCTTCTTCCAAAGGTCATAAACTCTCCATTTTTTCCTGAGTTCCCACCAAAGCTCTCTGTTCAGCCAGGCAAGTCTTCTTCCCCGCTGACTTGTCTTTCGGCACATGGGGACAGCCTGCTCCTGTGCCTTTAAGATTTCCTTCCTGAAGAACGTCCAGCCTTTCTGGACTCCTTTGTCCTTCAGGACTGCCTCCCAAGGGACTCTGGCCTGTTTAGGGGCCTGGTTGACAAAGTCTGCCCTCCGCAAGTCCAAGATAGCAGTTCTGCTGATCCCCTTACTTCTCCAAGGATTGAAAACTCTATCATTTCGTGATTGCTGTGCCTAAGAGAGCTGCCAACCATCACATCACCCACAAGTCCTTCTCTGTTCGTGAACAACAACTCCAGTGGGGCACCTTCCCGAGTTGGCTCACTCACCAGTTCTGTCAGGAAGTTATCTTCCACACACTCCAGGAACCTCCTAGACCCTTTCCTCTCTGCTGTATTGTATTTCCAGCAGACATCTGGTCCTCATAGGGGACTTCAACTTACAAGGGCTAGCGCTTATGAGACTTCTCCCAACTGCTTACAGAATATTTTGCCTGCCTCTTCATCATGGTTGGGTGGTCTATAACAGACTCCCACCATGCTATCTGCCTTGTTGGTCTTCCCCCTAATTCTCACACATAAACACTTAACCCTATCGTCACCATTATTAAGCTCTAGACAATCAAAACAATCCCTAACATACAGAGCTACCCCACCGCCTCTCCTTCCTTGCCTATCCCTTCTGAAGAGTTTATAGTCATCCATTGCAGCACTCCAGTTGTGCAAGTCATCCCACCATGTTTCCACAATAGCAACCATGCCATAGTTTTCCTGCTGCACAATGGCTTCCAGTTGCTCCCGTTTGTTGCCCATACTGTGTGCATTAGTGTAGATGCACTTCACTTGGGCTATTGATCATGCCACCTTTTTGGAGGGAGAAGCCCAACTCCTATGTGACCATTCTCAGGTGCTTCCGTGGTTTCCAACACATCATTAACCCTTGTGTCTTTGCTGCTGCATGGACCTCCATGCCCTACCTCCACTGAGACAGCAGACTGAAGGACCTTGCTAGCACACTGTCCCTCAAACGCTGGCATGCTGCCCCCAGGCTTATCTCTAGCGAGCCTGGTTTTATCCCTTTCCCCCCTTCAAATCTAGTTTAAAGCTCTTTCAATGAGCCCTGATAACTCCTGTGCAAAGATCCTTTTCCCCCTTTGGGAAAGGTGTACCCCATCTGTTGCCAGCAGGCCTGGTATCATGTAAGAAGACCCATGATCAAAAAACCCAAAGTTTTGCTGGTGACACCAGGCTGGAAGCCAGGTATTGATCTGCTGGCTCTTCCTGTTTCTCCCCTCATCATTCTCTGCAACGGGAAGGATAGAGGAGAACACTACTTGTGTTCTTGATCCCTTAACCAGTTGTCCCAAGGCCCTGAAGTCTCTCTTGATTGCCCTCCGACTTCTTGTTGCAGCTTCATCACTGCTTACCTAAAAAATCATCAATGGATAATAATCTGAGGGTCATATCAGGGTAGGAAGCTTTCTCTTCACATCTTTAACCTGGGCCCCAGGGAGGCAGCAGACTTCCCTTAGAAGTGGGTCCAGTCTGCATATTGGGCCTTCTGTTCCCCTCAGAAGGGAGTCTCCTATGACAATGACCCATCTTTTTTTTCTTTATGGAAGCAGTTTTGACGCAGGGCGTAGGCTGACTTAACCTCGGCGATACCTCCAAGCTAGATGAACTATTGTCCTTGTTATTGTTCAGTTCCACTTGCAGAGCCTCGTACCTATTATGCAAGAGCACCTGGGAAGGTGGGCTAATCATAGAGGAGAGGCGCCTGCTGCGCCGGGCAGGAACTTGTCACCATTGCCCCCTATCCCTTAAGTCACTGTGTTCAGCCAGGCAGAATGAAGATAGGGAGTCCTCTGTATCATGTGTCCTGTCTGCCTGTTGGGCCTGTCTCAGGGAAGGTAGGGTGCAATTCCAGTAGTCTCTCTCTCTCACTCTCTGATACTCCTCAACCTACTCACCTCTTCCTGGAGCTCTGTCACTAAGAGGAGGAGTTTATCTACCTGGGAACACCTCCCACAGGTGTGCTCACTACTGCTGTCCGATATTGGCATAACAGTAGGGCACACCCTGCAGCCTGACACCTGGGTGGCTGCATATTCCCTTCGGAGCTCTGTCTGGGCAGCTGCGTCAGTCATGGTGGGTGCAGAGCTTAGAGAGGCCATGGCTTTCTGCCGGGTGGATACCATTGCTCCCTGGTCAAGCTGGCAGAGCTTCAGTGCCCTTCCCGCATACGCTTCCACACAAACTGCCACACAAACTGCTGTGCCACGCCCTTCTGACACACCACACCCTGTTTGCCCACCCTGGTCGCTAGTGCTCCCTAAGGGCTTCTTTTATGGGGGGGGGCAGGGCTTTGCCACCGTTGCTCCTGGCCCTGCCCAGGTCTTGTCAGCCACTGTCATGTGAGCTGTGGGCTCCCAGTGGGTCTCAGCTCCCCCTGAGGTTCCCCCAGTTTGGGAAATCCCTCTGTACACCACGCTAGGACACTCCACTGGGGATCATGCCGGCACCAGAGCTGCTCACCTCAGCAGCTTATACTTCTGTAAATTGGCATATAAACACCATTTATCATAGGTATGTCACTGTATGAAATGACTGGCTTGGTAGATGAGAAGGGAGCAGTGGATATCATCAAGGACATGGACATACTGGAGAGAGTCCAAGTAAAAGCCACGACAACGATGAAGGGACGTGAGCATCTCTCCTGTGAGGAAAGGCTGAGAGGGCTGGGACTCTTTAGCCTAGAGAAGGCTCAGGGGTGATCTCATCAATGAGTATAAATACCTGAAGGAAGACTGTAATGAAGACGGCGCCAGGCTCTTTTCAGTGGTGCCCAGTGACAGGACCAGAGCCAACGGGCACCAGCTGAAACACAGGAGGTTCCCTCTGAACATCAGGAAACGCTTTTTCCACTGTGAGGGTGACTGAGCACTGGCACAGGTTGCCCAGAGAGGTTGTGGAGTCTCTCTCCTTGGAGACATTCAAAAGCCATCTGGACATGGTTCTGGGCACCTGGCTCTGGGTCCCTTCCAATCTCAACCATTCCATGATACTCAAGACATTTTGATACTCCAAAGCAGAAGATACACCTGTATGACATCTAGAAAAAAATTTCATGTTTGAAAGTAATTATGGTTATCTAGCTATCCTGATTAATTACTACAGGAAGAAAGCTTCCATTTACATTTGATACCAACAGACACCATCTCAGTCTCCTCACTACCTGGGGAGACAGAGAACATGTTCATTTTGTGGAAATGGCTACTTGCCAGTAAATGTCTGTCTTTAAACAATTTGAGGAAGTCTCTGTGTCACAGATCCTGAATCTTCTGGGGGGCCTTAATCTCCCTGACATCTGCTAGAAGGGTAGGTAACATGTCAGAACGCAAGGAATCCATGAGATTTCTGGAGAGTGTCAGGGATAAATTCTTGATGCAGGTACTGGATGGGCCAACCAAGAGTGACACACAGCTAGATCAGCTGTTCATAAGCAGGGAATAACTGGCGGGATATGTGATAATCAGTGGCAGTCTTGGCTGTTGTGACCATGAAATAGAGGAGTTAAAGATCCTGAGGGGAGTGAGGAAGGAGAGTAACAGAGGTACAGATCCTAGACTTCAGGAGACCAGACTTCACCTTATTTGGGGAACTGGTAGATGGGATCCCATGGCAGACAGATCTGAAGGGCAAAGGAGCTCAGGAAGGCTGGCAGGTTTGTAAAGACAGCACCCTCCAAGCACAAGGACAGTCCATCTCAACACTCAGGAAAACAAGCCAACATATCAGGAGACTGGCTTGAATAAACAGGGAACTCTATCATGAGTTCTGAGGCAAAGAAGTATTATACAGGAGATAAAAACAGGGGCAGGCTGCAAAGCAGGAATTCAGGACCATTTAAGGACAGTGTTAGAAAAGCCAAAAATGACTGGAGTTGAGACTTGCAAGGGATGTTAAGGGCAACAAGAATAGCTTCTACCTCTATGTTAGTAGTAAAAGACTGAAGAAGGAATATGTGGGACTGTCACTGAATGAGGTTTATGATTTAGTGACAGTGCACACAGGTCATGTTAACATACTCTGTACCTTCTTTGTCTCTGTCTTCACCAACAAACTTTTCCAAGCCTCTGTCCCGAGGTTGAGTCGGGGGCTACTTGTGAGAAACTGAGCGATACAAATTCATGAGAATAGATGGGTTGTCTTGCATTGAAGGGTCCTGAAACAGCTGGCCAGCTTCCTTGCGAGGACAGTATCATCACTGAAAGGTTATGGAAATTGAGGGAAGTCCACTATGACTGGAGAAAGACAAATGGTATATCCATCTTCAAAAAAAGGCCAAAAAGATGGTAGGGTAAACTACAAGCCAGTACACCTCACTTCAGTCCCTCAAGAGGACTCACTTTGTGATTTATAGGAGCACATTAGCAGGCACGTGGAAGAGGAAGCAGTGACTGAGAAACACTCAGCATGGATTTACCAAGGTTAAATCATATTTGGACTACCTGATTGCCTTTTATGCATTTGTGGATGAGGAAGGAGCAGCGGATAGCATTTACCTTGACTTTAGCAAGGCTTTTGCCAGTGTCCCACGCAATTATTTTTGTATCAAAAATAAGAAGCAATGGTCTGAAGGACAACTCAATGCATAAAAAACTGGTTGGATGATCAGGCTCAGAGAACAGTGGTGAATAGGTCATACTCTATCTGCAGGCTAGTAACAAGTGGAATATCACAGAGGTCTATCTATGACCTCTCCTGTTCAACATCTTTATCTGTGACCTGGAGGTGGCAGAGGCTACAGTGAAGTTTGGAGAACACAACACAATGGGAGGATACAGCTGCTACCCTCACCGGCAGGCAACCTAGACAGGCTAGAAGAATGGGGCAACAGGAACCTCATGAAATTCAGCAAGGACAAACGGAAAGTTCCACACCAGGAATGCAGGCTAGGAACCAGCTCTGCAAGAAAGAATGAAGAGGATCTGCTAGACATTAGGCTAAACATCTGCCAGGAAGTGTGCCTGGCAGCAAACAAGGTCAACAGCATCCGGGACTGTATGAATAGCAGTCTAGCCAGCAGATCAAAGATACTATCCCCTTCTACCGGGCACTCGCTACACTGCATTTCAAGTACTGCATTCAGTTTTGGACCCACAATATAGGAAAGACATTGATAAACTGAAGCAAGTTCAGCGGAAGACCACCAAGATGGTTACAGGGCTGGAGCACTTGCCCTGTGCGAAGAGGCTGAGGGAACAAGGCTTTCTTACCCTGGAGAATAGAAGGCTTTGGGGAGACCTAAAAGCAGCCTTCCAACACCTGTGAAGAGGTTATTGAGAAGACAGAGCCAGGCTTTTTACGATGGTGCGAGGCAGGAGGACGAAAGACAACACATATATACTGAAACAAAATAGGTTCCAAATCCCTTCCAATGTACATTATTCTGTGACTCATCTCAGTTCTAGCTAATTCTATTACAGATGATGCCTAAACCTTTTAGTGTAAGAGCCAGTAAAACAACTTATATGTCTTTCTTCCCCACAAATATAAACCTAGAAACATTAAAAAACAGGCCCCATTTTTGTGAACACGTAGCTATCAATGATAGATATGAAACATAGGTTAATATATATGCAAAATAAAATTCAGGATCAAGTTAAACAGTTCTGTTAGGGATAAGAATTTTTGTACTTTCCAATTCTGAGCATGCAGAGAGGACACAGCATTAACATATAGTATAAGGTTTTCCTTTGTGCCCCTTTAAACTCTTTTCTATATACAATTGACTATACAAAATGGTATTTGCTAAGTTAAAAGTATTATGTATTTTGAGGAGGCTGAGATTAATTGTTGTTGTAAATTCTAACATCTGGAAAGCAGTCTATCCGTTTTCCGCGATAACAGCTTTCCTTTATCGATTCATACCATACAGTAGTCTTTCAACAACTTTTTCTTCCACTAAGTGAACTAGGGAAAGCCTTATATCTAATGTTAAATTATCTGTACAGTGACTCTGAAAAGCAATCTCTAGCTCTCAATCCAGATGTTTGTTTTCTTTGAAATTGCCTGAACTTCATAGGCTTTTCCTGAAGATGACACAATCATAGGATCATTTGGGTTGGAAAAGACCCTTAAGATCATCAAGTCAAACTGTTAACCTAATTCTTGTCTATTTTCTTAGTGTAGAGGGCAAAGTAGAAAAAGGTAAACTCAAAGGTCTCTCATGTAGCAGGAGGAGAGACATTCAATCACTCAAAGAGCTGCTTCAAGAAAAGTTTAAGGAGTTCATGTGGCTAGCAAAGAGCGTGACAGATATACTGATATAATGTATTGCTAAGCCCATGAAAATTAAAAGACTGCACAAAGATTTCAAAAGTGCTTATATTTCAGAAAATTATAGTTAAGTAGTTTGGAAGCATTTGTTGAGGTCTGCTTGAAAATCAAAATACAAGGTAACTATACGTAAATCCTTATTTCATTCTACTCAAGTTAGGACTGGAGTACTGTGGGCAGTTTTAGGCATCACGCTTTAAATAAGACTGACAAATTAGAAAGTAATCAGGAGATCAGGAGGAGTATAAAAGTATTTAGAACTGTCCTGCTTTCAGCTGGGATAGAGTTAATTTTCTTTCTAGTAGCTGGTATAGTGTCATGTTTTGGATTTAGTATGAGAAGAATGTGGATAACACATTGATGTTTTCAGTTGTTGCTGAGTAGTGTTTATATTAAGTCAAAGATTCTTCGGTTTCTCCTGCCCAGCCAGCAAGAAGGCTGGAGGGGCACAAGAAGTTGGGAGGGGACACAGCCAGGGCAGCTTGCCCAAACTGGCCAAAGGGGTATTCCATATCGTGTGATGTCATGGCCAGTGTATAAACTAGAGGGAGATCGCTGCTCAGGAACTAACTGGGCATCGGTTGGTGAGTGGTGAGCAACTGCATTGTGCATCACTTGTTTTTTATATTCTAATCCTTTTATTATTATTATTATTATTGCCATTTTATTATTGCTGTTATTTATCATTATTATTTTCTTCCTTTCTATCCTACTAAACTGCTCTTTACCACGAGCTTTACCTCTTTTTTTCCAATTCTCTCCCCCATCCCACTGGGTCGGGGGGAAGTTAGTGAGCGGCTGTGTGGTGCTTAGTTGCTGGCTGGGGTTAAACCACAACAAGAACCTACAGAGGAGGTTTGAAATATGATGATTTTCTACATGTTTCTATTTAATCTTTTGGTGTTGGGTTTTTTTTTTTTTAAGAAATTACATCTCCCAGTGTTTAAAATGTTAAAAAATGTCAGTAACCAAGTGTTCAACACAGCTACTGGAAACAGAATTACAACAAAAAAAGCTTGTTTTGAAGTAAACATTCAGGTAAACATGCATTGGGAAAGACCTTTTAAGTACCGTGACAGTGAAGCTCTAAAAGTCACTGCATTTTTCAGGTGGAATTCCTTTCAGTGGAGGAAGGACCTGCTTTTTAAGAAAGCTGATGAAAGCCTTCCAGGTACATTTTGGATATACTCAATCTTAACTCAGGGCGTGATGTCAGATTAAAAGCTAGACTTCTGTAAGGCCTTTGATATGGTCCCCTCCAAGATTCTTACCAGTAAATTGCAGAGATACAGGTTTGACAGATGGACTGTTAGATGGATAGGGAACTGGCCAAATGGCTGTGTGCACAGTTATAGTCAGTGGCTCAATGTCCGAGTGGAAACCAGTGATGAGTGGTGTCCCTCAAGGGTCCATGCTGGGACCAATACTATTTACTATCTTTACTCACAACATAGTGGGATTGACTGCGCCCTGAGCAAGGTTGCAGATGACATCACACCAAGTGGTGCAGTTGATTTGCTAGAGGGTGGGCTGCCATCCAGAGGGACCTCAACAAGCTTGAGGAGTGGGCCTGTGCGGACCTCATGAAGTTCAACAAGGCCAAGTGCAAGGTCCTGCACATGGGTCGGGGCAATCCCAAGCACAAATACAGGCTGGGCGATGAGTGGATTGAGAGCAGCCCTATGGAGAAGGACTTGGGGTATTGCTGGATGAAATACTGAATATGGGCCAGCAATGTGTGCTCACAGCCAGAACGCCAACTGTATCCTGGGCTGCATCACAAGAAGAATGGCCAGCAGGCCGACAGAGGTGATTCTTCCCCTCTATTCTACTCTGGTAAGACCCCACCTGGAGTACTGCGTTCAGCTCTGGGGCCACCAACATAAGAAGGACAGGGACCTGTTGGAGCAAGTCCAGAGGAGGGCCATGAAGATAATCAGAGGGCTGGAACACCTCTCCCTTGAAGATAGGCTGAGAGAGTTGCGGTTGTTCAGCCTGGAGAAGAGAAGGCTCTGGGGAGACCTTATTGCAGCCTTCAAGTACCTAAAGGGGGCCTACAAGAAAGCTGGAGAGGGACTTTTTACAAGGGCATGTAGTGATAGGACAAGGGGTAAGGGCTTTAAACAAGTGCAAGGTCCTGCACCTGGGTTGGGGCAATCTCAGTATCAATACAGGCTAGGGGGTGAATGGATCAAGAGCCAACCTGCAGAGAAGGACTTGGGGATACTGATAAATGAAAAATTGGACAGGACCTGGCAATGTGCACTTGCAGCCCAGAGCCAATCGTATCCTGGGCTGCATCAAAAGAAGCATGGGCAGCAAGTCGAGGGAGACGATTCTTGCCCTCTACTCCACTCTTGTGAGACCCCACTGGGAGTACTGTATCCAGTTATGGGGTCCCCCAGTACAAGACAGACATGGATCTGTCAGAGTGGGTCCAGAGGAGGGCCATGAAAATGATCAGAGGGCTGGAACATCTCTCCTATGAAGAAAGGCTGAGAGAGTTGGGGTTGGTCAGCCTGGAGAAGAGATGGCTTCAGGGAGGCCTTACTGCAGCCTTTCAAGAGGGCTTCTTCTCTTTGGGTTGCCCAGAGAAGTTGTAGATGCTCCATCCCTGGAAGTGTTCAAGGTCAGGTTGGATGGGGCTCTGAGAAACCTGATCTAGTGAATGATGTCCCTGCCCAGGGCAGGGGGGTTGGACTAGACAATCATTCAAAGTCCCTTCCAACCCAAACCATTCTATGAGTCTAAATAATGTCTTGAAGTCCATTAAAGACCTGCATTTCTGAGTTCATGGAATAAAAAGAGAGAAGGGAAATGTTCTAGGACTGCAGGAATCTGGTTTATTGGTGATTATTCCCCCACCAGTATTCTTACAAAGAGGGTATAACTCTGAATGGTGGGAAGCAAAAGGAATCTTATTTCTGAGAAAATCAAGACAGCCTATCGCCATACCACACCATACCCCAAAGTCAAAAAATGTGGGAAACCTCTTTTTATACTATAATTCTGACAGAGTGGTGATATTACTGGTACCAGTCTACATGCCTAGACACTCAAAACCAAATTAATCGTCTTTTTTTTTTTTTTTTAATGTGGCACATGTATGGGCCCTTTACTGTTTCAGCAAAAGCTATCAAAAATAAACCCCCCCAGAAGCACCACCTGCAGATTGTCATCATTTTGTATCAGGGAGGAGTTACTACTTAAGTTATATCTTATTTTCTACAATCTAAGAATGTGCGAGTGCACAGTGTCTTGGCATAGGAAATTTATTCTACCATACTTAAGCATAACTGACATTAATGGAACAAAAAAATCCAATAAACCAAAACTATTCATTGAACTTAATATGCCCTATCACAATGAAGCTAACCTTGGCACCCTTTCCTGGGAAAGCCTGCAATCCCATACTACCATCCTTGACTTCATCCTAGCTTTTTCATGTCTTCCCCATGTTCTTTGCACCTACCGCTATGGATCGTACATGCAGGAACATGAAGCAAGTGAACCATACAGGTAACAAGGTCTACCCACTCTGTCTCATGGCCTAAACACCAACCATCACTTCATAGCACAAGACAACACCAAGCAGGCAGGCCTATGATGCACAGCCCTACCTTTTTAATAATTCCAGATGGTTTACTGACTTGTTTCTGTCAGTCTGTTCACTGTCTGAGATTCAAATAGTTCCTTTTCCCTTTAGAATTAAACTCTACTTTAACCACTGGAAAGAATTATATAGTATTTTTTAAGATCTTCACAACAAAAGCATAATGAACCAGTAACCATGGACATGTTTATTATCTAAAAATAGGCAAGAATAATTCTTGAATATTTGAAGAATATTAAAATAGGTAAGATAATCATTCTACCTTCAGTCTTCTGTCTTTCCAAGTTTTCTGTGGGTAGGAGTGAAGTCCCATTCCTATCTCCCTGGTCTATTATTTTTTCCTGTGAAGTTGTTCCATCCTGTTTAAACATAGGACAGAGGGGAGAAAGATAAATTTCAGTACAGTTTATACAGACACATTAGTCTTTGATCTTTCAGTTAACTTTAACAAATTAATTGGCAACTTTTACATTACTCAAATTGACTCCTCTTTCCAGGCTTCCATAGTCACAACATGTCTGCCCATCAGCTGAGAGAATCCGTAAGAGCCTTCCTCAAGCAATACATCATAAAAAAGGAATCCCAAACACTTCGTTCTGTTTCAGTTCCTCAACACACAGGAAAACTTCAGAAGACTCATATGAAAAGATCATACCTGTTTCTTCAATTCAGACACCTGCACTACTGACTGGGATTTCAGCTCATTCTGATAGCAGACAAATTCTTCACATTTCTGTACAAGTTCATCTAATGGAGGGGAAAAAAGGAAGTTAAGGTGTGTTCTTGCCTCTTTTGCTGAGATATATCCAGTTTACACGTATGCACAATAGTGTGTGGGATCCCTTATCTCTTAGTCACCGCTTCAGTTTTGAGCTGTAAAGGAGCTGGAAGAAAATCAATTTGAAATAATAGCTTGAGGCAAGATCAATGTTATTAGTTCTAATACAAGCCTACAGAAAAAATGGTACACTTCGCTCTCCTCGGCTGTTTTACTTATAATTTCAGTAGAAATTCAGACACTGAAGAATGTGGCATATCTAAAAAGAACTTACTTAAGTTGATAGAAAAATATCCAATGAGTTATTAAATTAGTTAAAAAAAAAAATCTGGCTCAAGACTCCATAAGCCTCAAAACATTATAGGCTGGGACAGTGCACAAAGAAAGCATCATATATGCTGGCCTACTCTTATGCTCCTCCTCTTGCAACTGGCTTTGGTCACTGCCAAAGACAGAAAGGTGGGATCGCACTAGAGAGACCTTTAGTTCGATACAGTACAACCACTCCTATGTTCCTATGCAATTATGAATTGTTATACCAAGACTTTCTTATGAGCTATTATAAAACCAAAGCCAAACAGAAGGCAACCCAATAATCCTTAGGCTCTTAAGAACGTGCTTCACCAAACTGCTGTGCTTGCTCACCCTGTAGTTTCTGTATTGTAGCACTGTTTTCAGTAGACAACACCAACAGCTGGTCAACATCCTGTTTCAGCTGATCATTTTCAGCTACAAGGGCAGCACAGCTAGATTGCAGCTCTTGCTCAGCCATCTTAAGCCAGTGAATCTGCAGGTTTTTCTCTTCTACCTCCAGCCTTTCTTTCTGCTCCAGGTCTTTATACTTCACCTCTAATTGATCTTGTGCTCTTCTCGCCTCTTCTAGCTGTTCTGAGAGACACTGCACCTCCTCCTGCAAGCGATGGGAGGACAGCTTCCTCTCAGCTAGTTCCAGCTCCATCTTCTCTCTGAGACCCTGAGACTCTCGTCTCTCTGCATCTAGCACATCCCTCAGGGAGCTTAGATCCACTTCCATCTTCTGGCACTGATCTAGGAGTATCTGTAAAAGGATACAGAAATGAATTGAACTCTCAACTAGTTCAATACCTTGCCAAAGCAAAGTATCTGAATTGTATTTTAAAATTGCCATCAAATCCTTTTCAAACATCTACGTAGCAGAAAGGAGGAAATAAAACACGGCAGAAATCTCAATTTGCTGGAAAGAAACTGCCCTACTATTTGCAAATTGCAAGAAAGAAATGCTGGGCAAAACAGGAACTCAATTTTGGTAAAGAAAAGATAAGTCTTAATTAGAGCAGGGGAATGCAGAGGAACGAAACAATAGGACAGCGGCCATGAGTTCTCCTTTGGAGGAAAGAAAGCTTCCCAAAAAGGACACAAAGGGCTACAACAAAACAGGGGGAACTCAACAATTACAGAGTACAACTAAAAAACAGAACCAAAGCGTGTATGTGATAGGGGGTCAAAAATGCTGAAACAGGAAACTGGAGGTAACAGAGTGCTCCACACAGTGCCCACTGTTTCAAGAAAGATACCAGAAAGCTAGTCAACACTGACCAGAGATTTAAGACAACCAAGGAACAGAAACAGACCCTACACTTGCCAGAATTCCTTTTGTCAAACTTCCTCCACCTGGAGCTGTGGACAGCACAGCTAGTTTCAGGAGGCAGCTGATGAGGAGCTCCCTTTAATTTATGGGTAGGAAGACAGCTTCAGCCACATGGCCTCAAGCTTATACGTGTACCAAGGTCTCCCTCTGACCACATAATATGCAAGAGGGGAGTCAAAGGCACAAGGGAGGAGTCGGGGACCCCAACAACCAAGCCATGAAAATATCCGTGCCGCCACTCCATGAAACACACTGGTGAGCAACATAATCAGTAGTGAGTACAAGTCAGCTCACTGAGGTTCTTCACCTCTTCCTGGTGGTAAGAGGTCCCACCACTGTGCCTGGCTGGGATACACAGGAAAAGAAAAGAGAGTGATGCGTATGTGTGTAAAAGTTATCAAAGTGAGGTTCAGCACTGGATTGGCTGGAGATTGTGCAGCCTACTAACATGAGACTGATAGAGTATAAGTCTCCTCTAAAGGGATGGAGAATTATTTTCAGAAGTTCAGATATTGGAAAAAAATTAAAAGTACACTCATCCTTTATCTGCAAACAAGCCTTTTAAGAGATTGTGTACTAAACCCTGTCTCAAGGGGCACATGTATATATATAGTCATATATGCACAGATTTGATCTCATTCTCTTTACACTCCAAAATGATGAAGTGAGAGCCAATACCACTCTAGAAGCTGTGTCATCATATTAGCAAGAATATCTGTCTATGCTCTGATCTGGTCTGGATACTGCAGTCCAGAAACAGTGTAGCTACAGCAGCACTGTTAGGCACTTTTGTCTCAGACGAAGCATTGTGTATTTGATGGCTTTGAACGTATCAGTCAGCGGCATGGAGTATGGATAGATTTTTGTCCCTGTCCACCTGCCCAGAATCTGGGTTACTAGAGATGGTTGCTGCAGCATCCCTATCCATGTTGTTTGGCTGGACCTACTATAAGCTATGCATACAGACCTGCAGCTCTAAAACCTGACCTGAGGGGAGCCCCCCAGCTGATTTCATGCTGGAAACCTGGTGCCAGAAATAAGCTAATAATAATCTGGTGATTTCTGAGCTACTGACAAAAGCCCCATCCACCACTTACAGATGAGAGTAAGGCAATAAGCAAAGCATGAAAAGGTACCTGGTTTTGTTGTTCAGCAGTATGTAATTCCTGCTGCAGCAATTCTACCACCTCAGCTCTTCCTAGCAGAGCTGCTTCCTGCTCCTCTAGCTTTCTCTGAAGTGTACGCAGGTTCTGTGAGAGAGACAGTGCTATACCAGTATCTGGGAGGCTAACATAGGAAGGCTAGATTTCCTGGTTTCATCCATACACCTAGTTTTCATAACACAGTCACTTTAATAGCCTGAGTAACTCCATTTTTGTTGACACTTATTCTGGAGCCCTGGTGCGTAGAAAGAGCTCACCATTGTTTCACAAACGGAACTGGAGCACAATAATTTAATACTTCTTTTTAACTACGCTTTCTTTTCAACTGATAGCAAATGAGCAGATTGAAGCCAGGACTCCAAACTAGCATCCCAAAAACCACCAAACAATCAAATCATATCTCTTCTCACCCCTTCTGAGTTACTTCGATGAGAACTGCTCTCTCAGGATGTCTTGAGACTGGTAAAATTTCTTTCCCTTTCTCCTCCCATAATAAGATTATTAGATCAAATATACCTGCTGCATCTCTACTTCCAGATCTGACTGGGCCACTATCTTGAGCAATTCAGCTTGGTGCTGGTGAGCCTGCTCTTCCAGGAGAGCTTCCTTCTCCTGAATCACTTCCTGCAGGGAGCTCAGCTGAAAACATAAGCCACAAAATAAAAAAAAACAAGGTTATGAGCTTGACAGACATGCAGGCTTGCTTTCAATACGCACCAGCATATTATGTGTCTGATAAGGTCTTCAGCTTGATAAATCCTATATGTCACTTTGGTCAAATGGTATCTTTATCCTACTAATACATATATATTAACTGATAATATTTCAGATCCCAGAAAGCAAAAACCATAGAATTTCATCCACAAATATACAGCATGATAAAAGATACGACCACTATAATTACAAGTTCATAAAACTTCTGGGTTTTTATTTGTATAGGATGCAGCCCAATTCACAGATCAAAAGCTAAACCTGCAATTCAGAGTATTAACAAAAATCTTTCCATAAATAAATACAATGTAACATAACAGCCATTACATTATGTGATAGAAAGTCCCTCTGCATATCCACAGTAGAACACAGAGACACAACGGCAGGTCTGGGAGCTGAAAGAACACTCTGCCCTAGCTATTCCAAAGCCTTTCACAGAACAGCAATGGCAGGCAGGGAAGAACCCAAATTCTGACTCGGAGGGACACCCTGTCCAGGCCTTTCCAGGGGCTGTTCCCCCCGTCCTCAGAGAGCCACCAGTCCCGTTGTCCAAGTGTGAAACCCATTAAGATGAATTAACAGAGGAGCACCTTTTGCACCAAGGGTGGTTACTGCCTAGGGGTATATGATATATTATGGGATGCAGGTGAAGAGTATTTTGGGATTGTGAAAGACTTCTGGAATGTTTAGAGGAGGAATCAAAGGCAGGGAAATGGATGGACATAGGTGATTTGGGGAGGAACAAAACCGAAAAAATAGAGGGTAAGGGAATTTAAAAAGGCCAGCTGTGTAAACAGTGGCTGCTGAATCCTCTTGTCCAGCCATGCCCTGCACCTGATCAGCAGTCTCTCCTTTTTACTGAACACCATTTTTAACTCTTTCACTGTGGGAGAGAGTCTCTATTCAGTGTGCATTTGTGTGTGTATGGGGAGTCTAAGTGCTAGTAACTGGAATCAGACTGTTGGTCAAAGGGCCTGTGTGTCCGTGGTGCCAGCAACTGGAGAGATTAGAGCAAGTGAACTTCAGTGCCAGCAACTGCAGTGGGACCACAGGGCAGAGGGCCTGTGTGTACACGGTGCCAGAAACTCGAACAAGTGCAAGTGAATGTATGATCACTAGCAAGTATCAAGCTGGACTAGCTGGCAAGTGGGTGAAGTAGCCTGTGAGCCAGGACAGAGGCGGGATGGTGCCCAAGGGGGAGACCACAGGCAGACTTGCCTACTAGATGGACCAGGGGAGTTCTGGCCAGCTGCCAGAGACCACAGGGTCTTGGGGGTCTCAAAGGACAAGACCTGCTTTTGTGTATGTGTGAATCTCTTAAGGAAGCTGGCTACTAGAGAGATCAGGGGAGTCCTGGTCAGCTGTGTGCATGTGCATGCCTGTAGAGTGAGAACACAGGGAGGCTGGCTACCAGAGGGACCAGGAGAGTCCTGGTCAAGGTGCATGTGTGTGTCTGTGTCTAAGGATAAGACCACAGGGGGTTGGCTACTGAAGGGGGCAGGGGAGCACTGGTTAGGTGTGGTGGTGTGTGCGCGTGCGTGCATGCATGCACTCACGCACACATTTTTCTAAAAGCAGGCCAGCACAGGAGGGTTGGCCATTGGAGGGACAGGGGAGTCCCAGCCAGCTCTGTGCACACGTGTGTGAACAATGGGTCTGTACCAGCAGCTGGAGCGGAGCTGTGGGCCCCAGGGCTTTGCATGTCTACATGCCAGCAACTGGGGAGACTTGGATCCAGGGGCCAGTTATGGCAGACTGCGTCTAAGCACAGCTGCTGGTGAGACCCACAATGTACATTTGTATATACAGTTTTACTATTCTCTCATCTGAGCTGCCATAGAGGAGAACAGGGTGAGGCTGTTGGCACTGTTTGTATTCATGGGAGTGCTGGGTGCTTCTGTCAGTGTCATCTATGTGACTGGCCATCTATACAGGTATACAGGAGTTGTACATATATGTGTGCTGGAAACACATTCTCAGCCACGCTACTGGCTAAACTGGGGGGCACGGAGCTTTGGCAACCTTGCCTCTGTCAGGCTGCAGGATTTAGCCATATTCCCTAGCAGGAGCATGTCCTCAGGAACAACTGTCTCTCTCAAATTATCCAGAGACAAGATGCATGGGAATGGTTCAAATCTGCATCAGGGAAGGTTCAGACTTGACATTAGGAAACATACCTTTAACAATAACGTGGTCACACACCAGAACAGGATTCCTAGAGAGGTAGTCAATGCACCAACCCTGTCAGTGTTCAACAGGCATTTGGACAATGCCCTTAACAATATGCTTTGACCTTTGGTCAGCCCTGAAGTGGTCAGGCAGTTGGACTAGATGATCATTGTAGGTCCTTTCCAGATGAACTATTCTATTCTATTATGCTAGTGTAAGTGGTGTGGTGGGAAACACAGACACATACACAAACTGATGAACAGAAACATTTTTCTGTACCTGCGTTGCATACTTGATTTCAGCATCTTTCAGATTCACTTTGGCTAGAGCCAGCTGTTCCTTCAGATCCTGAACAGTCTCCTCTCGCTCCCTGAGCTGCTCTTTTAGTGCTTCGGCTTCATCTCTATGCCCTTCACTTGTATTTTGGTTATTCTGACATTGCAAGAGGAAAGAAGTGAGAAGAAAAGAAACAAAAGAAAGTAAACTGATCAGTATTACTGGTCAATTAAAAAAAAAAAAAAAAAAAAATTAAGAGTGCTACTGCACTCTTGACTCCTAACCAGATGCTTATTTCTACCACATTTCTTAATTTCGTAACTTTACATTTTTCTTGTTTCGTTAAATGAAGTTGTCCTATATTAAGTCACTATTTTCCCTATTTCTTTGTAGGTATGCACAAGATGTCTTTAACTGGGAAGTGTCAAATCACTTTGGAATGGCCAATTATCCATGAATGCTTACCATATAAACTAAGGTAAATCATATTATTAAATAAAATATAATACATAATCTACAATACGACCACCTTGATTTGTGAGGCTTTTTAATTTCACAGATTTCTCTAATACCAGAAATGAAACATTTTTTAATTAGCAACAGAAGAATATTCTCCACATGACAAAGGGGCAGACATTAAACATTCTAGACTACAGAAAATGCTCATGGAAATCTCTTTAGCCTGAAGGGAATAATAGCAATGAACCTGTTAGAAATAAGCAAAGGGAACATGCAAACAATCATCAGTTCACTCCACTCTGAGGCACTAAAATCCTCTGTTTATGACCATGAAATTTAAACTCGGACAACATTTCCCATAAAATGTGCTTAGGCTATGTCTACTCAGACATACTAGAACACTATGCCTGCACTCTATTTTTGTCTCTCAAAGACCATCTGTACGGCAGGCAATTCTCTAATACCACAGCTGTACACCTACTCAACACAGAGTCAGATATTAGGTCCAGTGTATCAACACTGTCACTGAGAAGCAAGAAAAACATCCTTCTATTGTTACCATCTCAGCACTCCCAACCACCTCAAGAACTTAGTGCTGGGGATTTTTAACTGAATATATACAAAATTTATCTCTTTTCCTTGTTACAGGTATTGAATCAAAGATCGCCAATTAACATATGGAGTCTACAGAGTATCTATGTCCTTTAAACCCATTCTGAAAAATCTATGAAGGCTTTTAGAAAGACTTACAAGTCAGTGTAATAAGAATAAGTAAGAAGCTACTGTTCCTCAAAAGATGTGTCACCTAGAGAGAAGGTATTTGGAAGCAGGTAGAATACACAGACAAGGAAAGCTTTAACTGCACTTAAGCTTAGAAATAGAACAGGGAAAACAAAGAAACAACAGAAGTGCAGGAAGCTTTAAGAAGCCAGGGATATACATAATTTATAAGGCTGGGGCAAAGCGGTTGCTAGGGTGGAAAAATGGGTGGATTAGTCCGCTTACTTGGGATTAGCTTTCAGGATTGATATTTAGTTGGATTTGGAAAAGCTTCTGATAAAGTCCTTGCACACTGGCCACTACATGGAGTACCACAATTAAGGACAGCAGCACAGCCACAAAGTTCCCAAAGCTTAAGCTTTCAAATATCATGTTTTTCCAAAATGTATAAACTCTTACATCTGAACATAATTTGTGTTCACCCACTTTAAAAGTTTAAGAGGAGCCTCAATTGTTCTGTATACATATACCAACTGCTTAATAAAAAGACAGACAAAAGCTGGTATTTCAATTCTGCTGAAAATGAGGCACTCTGTTAAGAGCCCAGAAAGTAATAGTACCAATTATATTTTCAAAATACAGCCTTCCCATGGGGACTCCATCATGGAGAGGGAAAAAAAAAGAAAGCCCTTTGCTATATTTATCCCTCATGATTTCCAAAATGAAACACTAATGCTCAGTACCTCAGCACAACACGCAACCCTAACCTAAATTTTTCATCTTCAAATGACAGGGTATCTGTCTAGGAAACATCACCATTACTCAAGACAGCATCTACTTTGGGAAATAAGCATAAATAAATAAGGGGATCTATAGCTTCTCAGTAGGTCTAACCTTACAAGAAAGTACCTAAAAAGTGCTTTCTGGGTCAAATACATAATATTGCAGGTAACTGCCCTAACATAATTTCTTTTAAATGATGTTCTAACTCAAAACCAATAAGGCTGTGGTCCACACTGTTTCCACTGGAGACTGTATCAAGAGCTCATTCCTCTAATTAGAAGGCCATTTTTCTTAATGGCTAATTTACTCCCATCCATTCACCTGTCAGTACTGTCCTTTCACTTTAACAGTTTTCCCACTTTCTTGATGCTTACCGTCCTGATACAGCTGGAGACAGAAATGATGTTTCTTCTCTGCCTTTGGTTGACTAAATAGCCAAGCTATTTTGAATGTCTAGTAATAGCAGCTACTAACATGACCAGAGAATGGAAACACTTTTGCTGCTCTCAATTTATCTTTCCTAATTTCAGGTGAACAGAAAGAACATGATGACACTCCACATGAGGCCTTGCCACGCTTAGTATAATAGTTGGAAGGATAACTGTTTGCCTTACGTAAAAAAGAGTAGGCCTCTTTTTAAAATCTACATCACATTGATTAACTGATGATAAGCTTTCTCTCATTTTGCCTTCTTCAACTGGTAAATTTGAATTTTGAAGCAAGAACACTCACCAGTCCATAACAGCAAGTCTACACAAAGTAACATAACAGTACACAGGTCTACACATGCTACATGTGAGTAAGCTAAAAAAAGCCTCAGCAGCAGGACAGCAATGCAAAGTGACTTAGCTAAACAGCCTCCAGGGGCTTCACTGTCCTCTGCAGCTGGGGGAGTTTTTTCATGGCCTTGCAGTATACAGTGGCAGGATACCACAAGTGCTTGTATCTTGCACTTGTTAAATTTTTCTTTATTTTTATATTGTGTCAATCTTCAAGATCATCCAATTCTTCCTGTATGAAAACCAAATGCTGCTTTGCATTGAGAAAGATTCTCAAGACTGTATTGTGAAGTGAATTACACACATTCTGCACATTTCTGATTTTATGATGCCATTGTTCAAAAATAGTAAGGACAGGTCACAGAACCGATCTTTACTCCATTAGTAGTCACCTCTCACCTGACAGCTCTCACATTCACCCTTTAATGTTTCCTATACTCTTTTAATCTTTTTTTTCAATGTTTCAAATAACCCTTACCTTCTTTGGCTTAATGAACATCATCTGATGCCCTGCAATCTGTTTGGACTTCTATCACATTTCTCTTGCCTAATACTACACTAACTTTTTAAAGAAAACTATGTGGTCAGCAGAACAATTTTAGGTTTTCAAAAATTACCAGCTCCAATGGGAGTTTCTAGATAGTAGCTAATAGCTGCTTTAATGTCTTTGTACAGGACACCTTCCCCTCATTTTTTACCCAACTTTACACAATTATGGCTTGTTAACCGTAAAACTTTGTGGCAGCACAGGAAGCTACATGGCTGGAAAATACATATATATTTTTTTTACATTTAAGTTACTGCCTTTCAATTTTAATGACCTCCTTACCTCGTTGTTCTTGTATTTCAGCCAACCTTCCCTCTCCTTCGCTGTACTCATATGACAGATAACATTTTGAAACTTACAGCTCAGATAGACATGTGATTTCTGCAGGAAAGAACTGAGCTACAACAGATTACTGAAGGTATGCAAAGTGAAACTGGCCCATACCCTTGAGGAGATCAAGTTGTGCACTCCAAGGGCATCTGCAGTACAAGGAAGCTGGACGGACCAGCTTCCTACAGCTGAAGACATCCTTGCTGAAACTATGAATGTTATAAATGTTCTGCTAACAAGAGAGATAGGACCTGCTAGCTGGGACCTAAATTGTAAGGTTGCACCAGATTATCAGTAGAGGCTAACATCTTTTAAGTAGCCCTGTTCTCCCAACCTTGGGATACACTTGCTCTTCTGATAAGGTCTGTGCAGGCAGCGGTGATCCTTTCTCTGTCAGCTCCTCAATGCGTTTGTTCAGAGAGGTTAGTCTGGCTTTGGCCTGAAGTTTAAGCTTCATCAGCTTAGCATCGGCAGCCTCTCGCTCTTCCTGTAAAAGAAGGATACAAGCTGACTGCACTTAAAATTCCAGTGCTATCATCCTGAAAGCACCACTTGGAAAAGTTACATACTTTGACAGTCTGCTGTTCTTTTCCCAAACCTGCCTCCCCAGTAACAGTGCTAATTAAAACACATCCAGGAAACAAATTTTCTCTGAAACACTATACACAGCAAAATAGTTAGCTTCTGCTCTAGTACTTTCTCTTCAAGGGACAGATCATGCAAGGGACTTCTCCTAGCAGCTAGTACAAAGTCAGTCTGACTTGCTCTACTATATGCAGTCCCTCAATGCTATCTCAAGTAACTGCACTTTCTCTCATGTCACACCTCAAAGTAAGCAATATGTTGGCTTCAGTTATGTGCCATAAAACCACTGGACTGCTGGGTGCCTGCAGGACAGCCTACTCTGTCTCAAACACTCTGAAGTGGGGAAAGAAAAAGGTCACACAAAAGATGTTGGTATTTATTAGAGCCACCAGGAATCTGCGGGGGCCTTGAGGAGCTCCAAGACAAAATGCTACCTAACTTGGATGTAACTTACCTACTCTAGAAGGAATTACCCTTAAGCAAAATGAACAGATGCTACACCACACCTCTTGGGTTAGGGTCCATTCTTTGGATTCCAATACTTCTCTGGAATTGATGCATTTAGTAGCGCAGGTGTCTCAGGTGTTCAAAAGAAACCAGAGACTGGCTTGCACAGAAAGATGAAGCAGCATTTTACTCTTGCTCCCAGGTCCCCGGTGAAAGAAACGTGTTATGGGTTTGTGTGGCACGGTTTTCTTTGGTAGTGGGGGAGGGGGCTGCAGAGGTGGCTCCTGTGAGAAGCTGCTAGAAGCTCCCCCGGCTCCAAAGAGTCAGCCCCGCCTCTGGCCCAGGCCGACCCCATCAGTGACGGTGGCAGCACCTCTGGGAGAACAGATTTAAGAAAGGGAACTGGCAGTGTGGGGGTTGGGAAACGTGAGAGGAACACCTCTGCAGATAGCGAGGTCAGTGAAGAAGGAGGGGGAGGAGGGGCGCCTGAGGAGGCTGAAGGCCCTGCAGCCCGTGGGGAGACGGCAGGCTGTCCCCCTGCAGCCCNGGAACCACGTTGGAGAAGTTAGTGAAGGACTGTCTCCTGTGGGAGGGACCCCACCGTGGAGCAGGGGACGAGTGAGGAATCTTCCCCCTGAGGAAAGGAGCGGCAGAGACAAGGTGTGGCGAGCTGACCCCAAAACCCCATCGTCTGTTCCCCTGTGCCGCCAGGGGGAGGAGGTAGAAAGAACCTGGAATGGAGCTGAGCCGGGAAGGCGGGAGGGGTGGGGGGAAGGTGTTCTGAGGTTTGGTTTCCCTTCCTAATACCCTTGGTTTTGATTTGATTTGTAGTAAATTAAATTGATTTTGTTTCTTCCCCAAGTTGAGCCTGTCTTTTGCCCGTGACCATAAGTGGGGACTGATCCCTCCCAGTCCTTGTCTCGACCCATGAGCCTGCCTTTGGATTTTCTCCTCATCCCAATGTGACCAGGGGCGGGTGTGGGGAGCGAGCGAGAGGCTTCGTGGTGCTTTGTTACCGACTGGGCTGAAACCGAAACTGCGACAAAATGATACCTTGAGTACAGTTTCTTTTTGCTGGAGCAGGGCATCCTTTTCTCGGATCAAATCCTTCAGCTGAACAACTAGTTTTTCTGTTTGGGCTAGGCGCTCCAATAGCTCCTGAGGTGCCTCCTCCATGCTTTCTGCTTCTGGCTCTAAAGCTTGTACCTGAAACAGTGAAATGAGTGCTCTGGAGGAAAAAAGTCTAGACAGACTGCAGCATAGCATCCAGATGGTATCTTCATACTCCTAAATGCTGCACTCTGTTACTTGCAAGCATTTCATGCAGCCTATAGAACTATACAGAATTAGGTGAAACCAGGAGGAAAGCTTAGGATACCCATAAGCCAATACACGAAAAAAGAGCACCTGTGATGAACACAACATGAGCAAATCTGAAATGAGTGGCACTGGAAACACTCTACCACTCACACACTATCCACCATCTCAAGTGCCAAAGGGCAACATACAGATCAAGCCTTCCACTGTCATGCAATCATGCAGAGTCCCCCTTTCAGCTACACAGAATCATTAGTACTTGTAACAGTCTTTCTTCCCCCTAATTCCAGTTTGTTTTCTAGGATCACCTTGAGATGTGGAAATGAAGGAGATTATGGTCTGCCCCACAAAAGTGCTGACTTAAGAGGTTAGGAACATAGGAGAAGCAGAGTGGAATGACAGCTCAGTCTAGTGCTCAGCAATGAAGAAGCAGGAAACAGTTCTCACTGCAGTCAAATGATTCACATTCCCCAAACTAACGCTCAGGAAGATCTGAAAGTCTTTAAATAACACTGTACTTACAGCAATAGAGGATTCAGTAACTGCATCTCCATCATCACCTGACAGCTCTTGTAAAACAGTACTTGCTAAACCTGACAAACGGCTCAGCATCTTCAACCTCAAACAAAAAACAGAGTCAGAATACAGTTACAGAGTCAATACTGCTAAGAAGAATAAGCATCCCTTCATGCTGATCTCTAATGTTACAGAGGTGACCAGGCTTACAGGGAATACATCTCCTCTGCCAAGAGAGGTAAGTGAAAGTAAAACCTCAAGAATAAAAAAAAAAGATCATGTTAACAAAAGAAGCCAGACTCTCTGAACATAAAAGCAGAGGATGTGCTGGTTAAGACACATGAAGATACCTTTACCACTCTACATGTATGATTGAAAAATACCTTTTTATACCAGATTTCAAGTCACCCTCATAGTTAATTCTTAATCTTTCTTAACAATGCCATTAGAGAATCATGATCTGTTCAGTTTACTCAAAAGAAGAGTGATTTTTAAATGAAGTCACTTTTTTACAGGCCAAACACAGCATGTAAATACATAAAAGAAGCCTTCTGCTACTAAGTAGTGGGAATGGTGAACTCAGCTCTGACATTTGCTGAGTAGATGCAAGGGTGTCATATTAGAGATGATGAGACCTCTGCATGTCACGTATGGGACAGGACAGGACCTCGACATAGGGGAATAGTCTGGAGAGGGCATATATTCCCTGACTGCTGCTTAGCATACCTTCTTTCCTCTCCTTGAAATTCAGGACCCAAACTGACCCAGCAAGTGGAGGTGAAGAACCAGAAAAATGCAGCAGTACCAGCCAGCGATACTTAATTTGCCATTTTGGGCAGAGTGGCAGATTAAGTTCTCCATTATTAACCCAGACAATGGGATGCAATCCACCTCAGTAAGTTCACCAGATTCTAATGAGCAGTTGATAAGCCTAAGTAGACAGCTGCCAACCAGAAGGATCTCAACAGGCTAGAGAAACAGATGGATAGAAACATCATGAAGTTCAGAAAATGCAAATACAGAGCCCTATACCTGGGACGGAATAAATATATGCAGTAGTACAGGCTGGGGACCAACTGGCTGTAGAACTGTGTTGCAGAAGACAACCCAGGGATGCTGGTGGATAAACTCAACATCAGTCAGCAGCGTGCTCTCACAGCAGAGGTCAGCTATATACTGAGTTGTATTTGTAAGACTGCAGCCAGCAGGTTGAGGGAAGCAATTATTCCTTTCTATTCAGCACTTGTAAGACTACATTTGAAGTACAGTGTCCACTTTCAAGCTCCCCGATACACAAAAATGACAGGGACAAACTGAAGCAAGTAGAGCAGAAAGCCCCCAGGATGGCTGGGGGTTGGATTGTAAGATATATGGGGAGGCTAAGAATGCTGGACTTGATCAGCCTTGAGAACAGCGGGTAAGGAGAGGGATATAATTGCTGTCTTCCCTATAATCGCCTATTAGGTAGCTAAAGACAGAGTCAGACACTTCTTATGAGGTGCACAGCAGATGGACATGACACAGTGGACACAAGTTGCAGCATAAGAAATTTCAATGAGAAAAAAGAAGCATGCACAGGGAAGATGATAAAAATAGGAGTAGGCTCATAGCAACCTGATCTAACTTTGAAGCTAGCCATGCTAAGAGCGGAGGGTTTAACCAAATGAACTCCCAAGGTCCCTTAAGATCTAAATCATTCTAGTATTCTATGAAGAAAGGTCATATGTGACACTTGACATATCTCTTAAAAGAAAAGCTATAGATCTGTCCCCACTGTAAGTCCATGCCTGTAAATGGCAAAATAATTTGTACAAATATAAGAGCACCAATAGGGCAAACTGAAACCAGGCAAACTCACTTTAGCCATAAGATCAAGTTTACATTACAGTAATTATCTCCATCAAATGGAATCTTTTACTATTGACAAGATGTTTCTGTTTAGCTAGAAGTAAGCTTTTAAAGCTGGCTACAATGGCCCACTCATTCCTGACCCCCTTTATCTTAGTAACTGTGGAAATATTGACAATGGAGAGAACAGTAGTGCATTATTTTTCTGCAGCAGTCACACCTTCTAACCACCTGATTTTGCAGTAGTAGAAAATGTCACAATGCACATTAGAGTATCAATAGCAGAAAAGGGCATGTGAACACCAACCTCTTTCATGCACTCAGTAGCTCACAGGTCTGCTTATTCAGCAGTAAAGAGGTTTCCAAGGCAGAGCAGTCATGCACAGATGCTTCAGTCATTCTTTTTTATCTCTTGGGTATCGACAGGTTGCATGAACCAAGACTCTTGACAGAGAAAGAGAAAAAAGAAAAAAGAAAAAAAGAGGAAAATAATTTATCCAACAGTAAAGAAATAAGCCCGTTCTTCATCCTACACAGTACACTGTAGGATTACTACAGTCAGTCATTTGCAATAAGCATAAAAAGTGAACAGTCTTCCCTCTTTGGGAAACTGGATTTTTCCTGTTCTTGCAGAGATGTGCCCTGGTTTCTTATGCTGTATGGCATGAGCTTAGTCTCTTCAGCCTACAGAATAAAATGCTTGAGAAGCAGTTAGTGAAGCAAAAAGACATGAGGCAAGAACCTAGGCCTCAGAGTCTCTTGCAAAGAGTTCTAGAGGATGAAACTACTCAAGAAGCATACTGTCAGAAAACCAGGACTGTCTACATTCTGTATCAATACAATAGCCAGTGAAAAAAGTACTGGTACTTTGCTTACTTCTCAGCTGACCCTGGGTGAGACTGAGGCATGGAACTCCAGAATAACATAGTTTTACAGTTCCTACTAGAGAAATTTCTTCTGTCAACATCAACTGTTCACCCAGCTGGTAATATAAAAGACTCATTTAAAGACCTGGAACCCCTGGTTCATTATAAGAATAATAAAGTATTTATAGTTTTGTAAACCACCACCCCCACAATGCCCCAAAGAGGCACAAAACCTGCTGTCTTGGCAGTGGTAAAAAGCACATTTTAGAAAACAGTCATTCAAATGCAAAAATGCCTCTTTCTGACTGTCACCAACATTTGAAGAGGATAGATCTGATCTTCCTATTGAGCATTAGGCCACAGCTTCTTAAAGTCACAAATGCACAATACGTGCTTGAGATGTGACGTAAGGTAGCATCAGATAACATGATTTAGGACTGATAGAACCAATAGATGAATTATTAGAAGTGGTATTAAAAGTATGGAGAAAAAGTAGAATCTAGGCATCTGCAGACATCCATTGTAACCAGAAATATGTATGGGGCTCAGCACATACCTGCACACTACAGGCATTACAATTTCAAGCATATGTACATGGACTAAGTTGAGAAAAAATTCCCTGGCCTTTGTCCA
This sequence comes from Pandion haliaetus, assembly GCA_013401275.1. Lineage (NCBI taxonomy): Eukaryota > Metazoa > Chordata > Aves > Accipitriformes > Pandionidae > Pandion > Pandion haliaetus. Next base: position 30,758 of record VYZV01036437.1, on the reverse strand, counting down.
GACTGGCTACATTAACCCATTACTGAGCTCATGCTAATATGCCTTGCTGCGCTTGGCTCACAGTTGGCCTCCTCAAAATGCAGAGGAACTGAGACCTGTCTGCACCTATATGCACAGGCATGGACTTTAATAACCTGAACTCAAGCCTTAAAGATCCATGCCTTTTGAACTCACTTTTAAATTAAATTTTCAGGTGAGCTGAATACGGCAAGGAACGTGAAGGGGAATGAAAAGTGATTCTACAATTATGTAAACAGCAAAAGGAAGCCCAGGGAAAACGTGGGCCCACTGCTAAATGTGGCCCTGATCACAGACAAGACTGAGGTACTCACTGTCTTCTTTCCCTCAGTTTTTAGCACCAAGACCAGGCTTCAGGCATCCCAGTCCACCGACACCTGATGGAAAGTCTGGAGCAAAGAAGACTTACCTTATGTGGAAGAGGACCAGGCTAGGGAGCACAAACTGGTCATACACAAGTCCACAGGACCTGACAGGACGCACCCAGAAGTGCAGAGGCAGCTGGCTGACACCACTGCAAAGTGTACCCCCAGCAACTTTGCAGTTGACAGAAAACTGGAAGGAGTGGCTGATACCCCCCAATTGGTTGCGCTGCCGTCCAGAGGGACCTGAAGAGGCTGGGGAAATGGGCCAATGGGAACCTCATGGAGTTCAACAAAGGGAAATGCAAACTCTTGCACCTGGGGAAGTATAACTCCATGCACCAGTACACGCTGGAAACAGCCCATCTGGAAAGCAGCTCTGCAGAAAAAGACCTGGGGATCATGGTGAGCAACAAACCAGCCATAGTCATCAATGCATCCTCATAGCAAAGGCCAACAGCATCCTGGGCTGCATCAGGAATGTTGCCAGGAGGAAGGTGATCCTTCCTCTCTACTCAGCACTGGTGAGGCTACATCTGGAGTACTGTGTCCAGTTCTGGGCTCCCCAGAACAAGAGAGGTGGGAACTTGTTGGAGTAAATTCAGTGAAAGACAACAAAGAGAAGGCTCAGGGAGGATCTTGTCACAGAATCACAGAATGGGTGAGGTTAGAAGAAACCTCCAGAGGTCATCTGGTCCACCCTCCCTGCTCAAACAGGGCCACCTACAGCCAGTTGCCCAGGATTGTCTCCAGACAGCTTTTGAATATCTCCAAAGATGGAGGCTCCACAACCTCCCTGAGCAACCTGTGCCAGGGCTCAGTAACACACAGAGTAAGAAAGCATTTCCTGATGTTCAGAGGCAACCTCCTGTGTTTCAGTTTGTGCTCGTTGCCTCTCATACGGTCACTGGACACCACTGTAAAGAGCCTGGCTCAAGTCTTCTTTGAAAGAACCCTCTGTGAGAATAATTCCAGGACCAAACATAACATAGCTTTAAATACTGTCCCAAAGCCAACAGTCCACGCACAAGGTGGTAGCTGTCTTATGAATTAGCCTCAAGGTCTTGTGGCAGGAATACCCTAGTGCTTGCACTTCGTATTTATTCTGAGCTTATAGCAGGAAAGCATTATACAATGCTGGCCAATTTCCTCATAAACAGAAGTAGACAAACACAAAAGGACAGAGGTTATTCTGTGTTCCACTGCCCCACCCAAATAAAGTAAACAGTACAGCTCTTGGAAACAAGACAAGACTATTGCTCTTCCAGGGTCATACTGACTTTGGTATGGATTTCCATTTTTGTAATTAATAGCAGAACACAAAAGACCTGCAGTGTGTTCATGATGCAAGCTCGTATAGTTTGTGTTCTGGCTGCAGTTGAAAATAACGTTTTGCTCAGCATTCCTATGACTAATGAACTTTTGCTCGTGAGACTTGACTTTGAACACTGGGACCACCAGTGGTGTTCCAGAAGAGGCTCCTTTAGTCTGAAATATACTCCCCTTACTGGCCCAAACAGCTTACGTCCATTGCTAGTCACAGCACTGTCTGCCTCAGAGTTATAAGCATAAATAGTGCATAAATCCATGCATTCCTATCTCTACGTATCACCCACAGGGAAGAAAGACTTGACAGTGTTCTTCCCTCATTTATTCTATTATGTTTATTATGTATAAATTAAGCTTAATTCTTTGCATTTCCCTTCTTTCAAAGGCAAACGGGCATTGAAGGCACTGCTGCTGTACACCAGCACTGGACCAAACCTCTCACGCTGTGCAAAGGTCCTCTAAGAGAGACAAAGATCAAAGGAGAGCAACAGATCTTGACCACTGCTGTCACCCGCAATCCCAGGCCTCAGGAGCTAGCAACAGCCTTCCACGAAGGGAAGGGGAAGCCAGCGCCGATGCAGCTACAGGGATACACGGCCGCCCCGCCAGTCCCGCGGATTTACCGACGACAGCTTAGTTGACCGCAATGCCTCCGGAGGGCCTCACAGGACAGAAGCCTTCCCAGGACGGGCTCCGCTCCCGGTTACATCTGGGCACCGCGGCCAGACCGGCGGCGAAAGGCAGCACGGTCGCAGCGTGGGCAGCGGCGTGGCGGGGCCCGCCGGCCCACGGAGCCCGGGAGACAGAAGGCCGTCGCCGGCCCAGCTCGCCCCGCTGTTCCTCACCGCCCTGGACCCCAAGAAGCTGCGGACCCGCCCCGGTTCCTTGGGCCCTGCAGGCCGGCAGGGCCGCTCCCCAGCGGGGCTGGCAGCCGCGTCCCAGAGGTGCACGGCGGAAGGAGCCCGGGCCGGACCACTGCCGGGAGCCGGGCGACAGCGCCGACCCCGCACAGCGGGAGGACAACCGCGGAAGGCGGAGGAGAGACACTGACCTGCCGACAACCCTCTCCCACCGACAACTCCGCGGCTGTAAAACGAACCCCGCCCCCAGCCACCTCAGCACCGGAACACGCCGCGGCGGCTTCCGCCTCCCACGCGGCCCCGCCTCCCAGCAAGAGCATAGCCAATCAGCTACGGAGGTATGAAGATCGACGTGCCCATCAGCTAATTGCGACGAAGCAGCCGCCTCGGCGCCACGGTTATCCTGCAACATGGCACGAAATCACCAATCCCCAGTAGGGCTTGGGGACCCGCCCACTAACAAGGAAGCAACCAATCAGCCAAGGCGCTCGGAGACATTTGAGGGGTGTGGCGAGACGGTGGCTGGGTCACTGTCTGTTCTGCGCGTGTGCGGGGCGCTTGTGCCGGTTGGCGCCCTGCGTGCTGCCAAGTCCCAGGATGGTTTGGGTGGGAAGGGGCGTTTAAGGATCACCTAGTCCAACCCCCTTCCCGGGCAGGGACATATTCCACTAGATCAGGTTGCTCAGAGCCTCATCCAGCTTGAGCTTCAACGCTTTTAGCGATGTCCAATCTAAACCTGCCCTCTTTCAGTTTAAAACCGTTGCCCCTTGTCCTGTCACTACAGGCCCTGGTAAAAAGTCTTTCTCTGTCTTTCTTACAAGCCTCCTTCATATAGTGAAAGGCTGCAGTAAGGTCTCCCTGGAGCCTTCTCTGGGCTGAACAAACCCAACTCTCTCAGCCTTTCATCACAGGAGAGGTGTCTCAGCCCCGTAGTCATTTCCGTGGCCTCCTCTGGACCTGCTCCAGCAGGTCCGTGTCTTGTCTTGTACTGAAGACCCCAGAGCTGGATGCAGTACTCCAGGTGGGGGTCTCACCAGAGCAGAGTAGAGGGGCAGAATTGCCTCTGTCAACTTGCTGACCACGCTTGTGATGCAGCCCAGGATATGGTTGGCTTTCTGGGCTGTGAGCACACGTTGCTGGCCCATACTCGGTTTTTCATCCACCAGTACCCCAAGTTCTTCTCCACAGGGCTGCTCTCCATCCCTTCACCTCCTAGTCTGTATTGATGCTGGGGATTGCCCCAATCCAGGTGTAGGGCATTGCCTTGGCTTTTTTTAACTTCATACAGTTCACAAAGATTTCACGAAGTCGAAGAAGCACAATCTCCCTCACCTTCCGGCTGTCTTCATCATGTGTTAGCATATACATTCAAATGCACTCATATTCCTGCTTCTGATGTGACCGTGTAGTCCTGTCATGGGGTATTGCCACAGGCTCTGCACTGACTTTGCAAGGCCTCAGGACTAAGGCTTGCCCCGCCTGCTCTGGATTTTTCATGACCTGCCTGCAGTTTTGTTTCACTCGGTTTAGCTGTGAGAGCAATTTCTCTAATTATCAGGTGTCTATGGCTAATTTATTTTACTTATTTATCCTTGTGTGGTACAACCACAGTTTTATATAGGTAGTATCAACAAGCAGTTATTCTAGGTAGAATGAGATATTTACAACTCTAACACAATGATGTAGAGTAGAGAAATACAGGTCTAGTAAAACAGCTGAGGTCTTGAGAAGTGGAGACGCAGGATTTGGCATAGAGGAGAACAGAAATGGGATGATAAGAGATGGGGCACAGGCTTTGTGCTGGAGACCCCATGGCTATAAAGAACTAACTAATGATTAGTTTAAAAAATGCAGACCCAGTGCTGGACAAAACCGGTTTTAGGGGTAACAAAGAAAATGTATCTAAGATATGTACAGGGCACCATATAGAGTAAATTCAAATGTAAATGTAAAAAGAAAGAGAAAGGTGTAAATTTATGTTAGGAAACATATATACATGAGCCTAAGTGGAAGGAAAGAGAAGAAAGGGAAAAAAAAAAAAGATCAGAGGTTGAGGAAACCATTAAAAAGAACAGCACATTCCTCCCAGTGAAGGACTCCAGATGCTGAAAACTTGCCATGACACCTCTCCACCACAAACATCAGAGTGAACCACAGATCTTAATATCCAGAGGAGCAGCAGTCAGATGAGTGTAACACCAGAAAAATCATATAAACTAAGTGTGTGTGTTGCAATTTTAGTTGGATTATTGCTATTAGTGCAACTTTTTTCCTGTATATAACTACTCGACCTACATTATTTTTCTTTGCTTTTCTGTAATTAGATCTAGACGAATGATGACTCTTGAACTAGACTGTTAAAATTTCCATTATACTAACAATAAATTCCTGGCTTTACATATATATGTAAAGTCGTGTGGTTGGTACTCTAGGGGGAAGGGATGCCATCCAGAGGGACCTTGACAGGCTAGAGAGGTGGGTCCTTGCGACATTCGTGAAGTTCAACAAGGCCAAGTGCAAGGTCCTGCACATGGGTCGGGGCAATCCCAAGCACAAATACAGGCTGGGCGATGAGTGGATTGAGAGCAGCCCTATGGAGAAGGACTTGGGGTATTGCTGGATGAAATACTGAATATGGGCCTGCAATGTGCGCTCGCAACCCAGAAAGCAAACCGCACCCTGGGCTGCATCAAAAGGAGCATGGGCAGCAGGTCGACAGAGGTGATTCTGTCCCTCTATTCTACTCTGGTGAGACCCCACCTGGAGTACGGCGTTCAGCTCTGGGGCCACCAACATAAGAAGGACAGGGACCTGTTGGAGCAAGTCCAGAGGAGGGCCATGAAGATAATCAGAGGGCTGGAACACCTCTCCCTTGAAGACAGGCTGAGAGAGTTGAGGTTGTTCAGCCTGGTGAAGAGAAGGCTCCAGGGAGACCTTATAGCGGCCTTTCAGTACTTAAAGGGGGCCAAACCATTCTATGATCTATGATTCTATATGTAAGGTATACTTCCTCCTTGTCTATAAACAAGATTTTGAAGGTAACTCTGAGTTCTTAGTTTAAGAATGTTTAGTAGTGGTGTCTAACAGAGATGGAAATCCTCCATCTCCTTTACATACTGTCCATCTTAAATGGATTAATGGTGATAATTTTCAAGGCTCAGTTACACTAGTATCTCATTACGTTTCATTAACACAGTTTTTTAATGGTCTTAATAATGTTATCTGCAGCTTCAGTATAAGTAGCTGAAGCATTTGTGATACATAGTCTTGTTGCATTGACTTAATATGCTCTGGAGAAAGTGAATTTGAGGCAGTACAACTTACATTGTTATATGATACTGGCCACAAAAGATAAGTACATGCATGCAGTGTTTAGCACTGTTCATTGTTTCAGGATCTAAAATTGCTTGTCTTTGTTTTATTATAAAATGTTTATGGGTTTGGATTATTTTTTTGTAAATTATGCTACAAAAATAAGCTATTACTGTGTTTTAACAGATACAGGTTTGTGAGGATAAAACATTGGAATGACAACTATTCCTAAGTAAAGATGGTGATTGATTCATCTGTGCTTGTTTTGGATTTGTGTGGCTTGGGTTTTTTTGATAGCGGGGAGGGGCTGCAGGGGTGTCTCCTGTGAGAGGCTGCTGGAAGCCCCCCGGCCTCCAAGTGGGCCCCGCCTCTGGCCCAGGCCGACCCCATCAGTGACGGTGGCAGCACCTCTGGGAGAACAGATTTAAGAAAGGGAACCGGCAGTCAGTGGGGGAATTGGAGCGTGAGAGGAACCCCTCTGCAGATCCCGAGGTCAGTGAAGAAGGAGGGGGAGGAGGGGCGCCTGAGGAGGCCGATGGCCCTGCAGCCCGTGGGGAGACGGCAGGCTGTCCCCCCGCAGCCCAGGCAGGTGAACAGTGGAGGAGATGCCCACCTGCAGTCTGTGGAGGACCCCACGCTGGAGCAGGTGGATGCACCTGAAGATGGCCATGACTCCATGGGAAAGCACGTACTGGAGCAGCCTGTGGAAAGGAGCCATGCCAGAGAAGTTCGTGGAGGACTGTCTCCCATGGGAGGGACCCCAGGCTGGGGAAGAGCTCCATGCCCCCAGGTCCAACCAGTTGCAAAGCTGAGAATGTATTCTTAGTAGGCACACACACAAACACACGTATACAACATATATATACATATGCACCCAGCCAGCAATACAGACAGAAGCACGCACACAAACACAAAGAGCACTGGTGGCTGCATCCTGTCCCCACCTCTGGCAGATCAGGATGAAGATCCATTAGTGGGAGATATACATATATGCCCAATGCAGATAGCTCCAGTAGCTCTGTTTAGACACTTGATCTACCCAGTAGCTGGCTCTGGATGCCTAGTCTGCCCAGCTGCTGGCACCTGAACATGCCAGATCTACCCAGTAGCTGGCTCTGGATGCCTAGTCTGCCCAGCTGCCGGCACCTGAACATGCCAGACCCCCAAGGGCCACAGCCCCACTACAGTTGCTGGTACGGATCCCCTTGCACACACCAAAGTAGACACAAACATGTATACTGTGGGTCCCTCCAGTAACTGTGATGAGACTCTCAGGATCCTTGCTTTGTCTTACTCTGTCTCCTGCACAGACAAACATGCACAGACAAGTGGGTCTCCCTCAACCCCACACCTTACAGTCCCTCCAGCAGTTGGGCTGGACCCCTGGTCCTTCCAATAGTCAACTCCTCTAGTTCTCTCACTAACAGAGACATACACACACCTGGTTCCCAAACCACTTAACCTACTTGCTGCCTAGTCTGGCTTGATATTTACTAGTGATTATATACTGACATACACTCTCACTCGCTCCAGTTGCTAGCAGCCAAGACGTGCGCAACCATGTGATCCATGGTCTGACACCAGTTGCTGGCACTTAGATCCTCACTGATTCCAGTTGCTGACACCAAATACATGCAGGCTTCCATGACTCATGGTCCCCACTCCAGTTGTAGGCATTTAAATCCCCATGCATACACATGCACACAGAACAGACCTACACGGCCAGAAGAAGAGTAAGAAGTGTTAGAAGACAGGAAAGACTGTGGTGATCAGGCACAGGGCATGGCTAGACACTCATACTGACCAGCAACCATTTTACATGCAACCAGCCCCTCGTATCCCCTTTCTCTCCATTTTCCCCTGCTTGTCATCCCTAAACCACCTAGACCCATCCCTTTCCCCACCTTTGGTTCCTCCCCTAAACATCCCATTATAAGTCTTGTGCAATCCCCAAATGCTCTTCCCCTGCACCCCACAATGTTTTCCCCAGGCAGTAACCCCACTCAGTCTCTAAGGTACTTTGACAACCTCTCCCATTGACTCATTGTGATGGGTGGCACCTCCAGGCTCATGGGACTGATGGCTCCCTTATGACAGCCTTAGAAGGAGCTGGGACAGGGTCTTCATTTCTCTTACTGGGTTATTTGGGTTCCCCAGCCTGTGGTTGTCTCTTTTTTCTCCTTCCTGTTTGTGCAGAGGAGCCTGTTACAGATTGATTGCACTTCTGTGGTTGTTCTGGGATTAGCCAGGTCAGGGGATTATTTGGGTTCCCCACATGCCTTGTGTGTGTGGAGATGAGCTTTTTCCCACATAACCTAACATTTATGATGGGCTACTTCTGTAACACTTTCTGGTCCTATACACTAAGTTATCCAACATTTGTATTTGAGAAAACACTCTCAAATCCAATTAGAAGAGCAGACCTTTACTTCACCTCACATCCCACATCTTGTAGCCTTTTCCTCTTATCTTCATGTATAATTATATCAAGGTTAAAAACAGGGTAGTATACCAAACCAGTATAGCTCCTAATGCCAGTGTCTGATTAGCCTTCTCACCCTTTCTGATTTGGCTCCTGAAATAGTGGTGATTTTCTAGATTATTTTCAACCTCCTTTCCATTCTGAGAAGACTGTATCATTGAAACTTTCAGGTTTGTAAATCAGCTTCTAAGCAGATTAACATTTATAATTGGCTTGTGGAAAGTTAGATCCCTCACTTAACTGACACTAATGTCAAACGTGGACAGGGGCAGACGGGCAGTGCTCTGAGAGCAACAGGAGGAAGATCATTCCTATAGCATCATTCTTCTGACCACACATACGCATGGGGAACAATAGCAGCTCCACAGTGGATGATCTGCAGGCTATTGAGATCCACCACTGGTACAAAAAGTTCATGACGGAGTGTCCTTCCGGACAGCTGACGGAGCATGAATTTAAACAGTTCTTTGGGCTTCGAGGGCTGGATCCAGAGGCCAATGAGTACATTGAGCAGATGTTCCGCACATTTGATATGAACAAGGTGAGTTCTCCAGCAAGTAAATTAACTGCCTCATACTGCTTAAAAGTGAACCAACTCCTGCACTTTTAGAGTCCTTGGTTTTCTCTTACAACCATTGGTGTTGAAAGCTGCTGAGGGACGGTAACATAAAGTAGCTAAATGCAAGGAGCAAATTAGTGTGCGTAGATAATGACATAGATAAAATAACCGTAGGTAATAACACCATATTATCTAACTACCTTGTGCAAGTTCATCTCTGAATTTTGAGAATTCCTTATTGTGTATTAATTGACTTGGCCTTGTTTGACTAGCAAAATACTAAAAAAAGGATTTCATTCCTATTCTTAGGTGTTCTTATCATTATTCAAAAATATATCTGTATTAGATAGTAGAGACTGCAGGAATCAAACACAACAGAAATCATTATAACATTCACAGAGGAAGTAATTTCTAGGTATTTGGCAGCTGAAATTAATACTGCATGGGTAGACGATCTATGTCGCTCTCCTCAGTGCTAGGAGGTATAGCATACAGCAGTAGGTAGTATTCCTCACTGTGACAGGCAATCAGTGGCTGTCTCTAAGGTAGGAAACAGTAGCCTCCATAATTCCTTTAAGCATGCAATGCCCCTCACTTTTGCCTGGTTTTTATCCATATATACTTAAGCCTATGCTTGCAGGTCTGTAATCTCAATGACAAAGAAATGTGGTTTTATGGCAGCCTGGGAAAATTCAGCTTTGCTCTCTGTTCCAAGGTTCTGAAATGGCTGGAACAAATGTCTGTGAATTAGGGAGGAACTAGTTATAGATACATGTGAAACAGGTAGGAAATCACGGCGTCAGTTTTGAAGAAGGAAAACCTAGGACTGAGCAAAGAACATTGGTTTGGACAACATGCGAGAAGGCATAAGGAGTTAAGGAATGATAAGGAATATTACAAAATTCTTGAAGGTAAAAGAGGAGCAGCTAGGCTCCATTAGAGTAGCTGAGATCTTGTGGTAGATGTAATGACTGGAAATGACAGCAAATCTCAAAGAATATCATTTCTCATCCTAAAGTTCTCTGGGCCCAGGATGATGATAGTGATGAGAAGCAGTTTTATAAACTAAACCAACACATTTACAGTTCTTGCACCAGTCTTTCCCTTTACCTCTGTCATTTCTTGGGATGTTTAAGGACTTTAAAAATTGTTCAAGGATGTTACGCATTCCCAAGTTCTCCTGTGAGCCCCGTGTTATGCAGTAAACAATGTTTTAAGAAGACTCTCAAAATCAAATTTGGCCATACAAAGATAGAAAGCTGTCTTCTAAATAAAGTGAAAGTGATCTCAAGGGGAATGAAGTAAGAGTGTGGCAACTAGTGGAGATGGACCTACATCAGTTAATCTTAGCCTCTTAATAGTTAGCCACCTAATCTAAGCTCCTTTTGTAAACAAGGGCAAGGAACAAGAGCACCCAGAGGAAGAAGCACCCTGTAGTAATGTAGACACTGACGATGAATGGAATCATCTGCCCTCTGGATGTTGAGATTCTGAGAACTCTGCTGAGGACAGAGGATAAATTTTCAATAGAGTTATTTTATAAGTTGCAATCATGCCCTCCTTCCCACCTTTAGAGCTGGCTATCTTTGTTTTCTGTGACTTTGCTCAATTAAGTTATGAAAAACATAAGCAGAGTACTACAATGATCCTGAATGAATATTTTAAAATGTTGTGATCCTTGCTGTAAAACAGTAGCGCTCTGCTAGTCACCTACATTTGCCTTTTACATATATTTATTTATATCCATGCCAGCAAGGCATCTGACTTTGTTTAAATACCTCAATAAATGAAAGTTTCATTTTTTTGCTCTGTAATTTGTTGAAGTAGTTATTCAGAATCCTTGACAGAGATACACACTTTATTTGTTGTTTCTTTTAACTACTTCAAATTTTAGTTAGTGTTAAATCTAGGGATTAGGAACCTTTACTGTCTGGCATTTTTCTTGCAGAGGAAACAAGCTTTTTGAGTTTCTTTGTAGATTCAAGGAATGGAATGTTTAAAAATCTAAATACAGAACAATTTTTCCAGCTGTCAAATCATCTTCTATGTATTTTTAAAAAAGATATCTTCAGTCACTTTTTTTTTTCAGAGAATGGAGGAGATTTACAGCTTACTGAAATAGCAGTAGTCTCCCACAAAGACAAAGCAGACTAGTACAGAAAACCTAAGGTAGAATTACCTTCCACTTCTCTTGCAGCCAGAGCTCTGGATCAATTTTCTCTCCCAGCAGGCCATAGGCAGTCAGCTCTGGTGGACAGAGAGGGATTCGTTCACACTGGCGATGAGGAGTGACAGGTTCCATCTCTGAAGGTGGTGAGCACAGAGTAGCTTAGACATGTAATAGATCATAACTTTAGGAATCCAGGTATTTAGGAGATCTTGAAGGTGGCCAGAGAAATAGTGTGCGTGCATGCGTGTGTGTGTGTGTACACTAAAGCTTTTTCCTAAGTCCAAGTCTCTGTGCCATTTGTTTTTCTTCCTCTTTTAGCTGTGAATCTAAAGACTTATAAGATAAAACAGCTCCAGAGCCATAACTCCCTCAGATTGTTCCTGTCACAATTTGGTTTTTGTTTTCCCATAGGATGGATATATTGACTTCATGGAGTATGTGGCTGCCCTCAGCCTCGTTCTCCGTGGGAAGATGGAGCAGAAATTGCGGTGGTATTTCAAGCTCTATGACGTAGATGGCAATGGCTGCATTGATCGACATGAATTGCTCAACATCATTAAGGTGAGTCTCCAGGGGTCTGTGTTCTTTCTTCTTTCCTTAAAGACAAATCCACCACACAAGTAAGACTTTCGCTATTCCTCATATGGATGATCATGGATGAGACCTTCTTTAACAGTATTCTTTCCTTTAGCAGAATTCCCCACAATCTCATGGTCCAGTAAGCAGACTTGACAGACTCTCTACCACCACAGCATATGTTACAGCATAGCTAACTCCATAAAATTGTTTTAGCTGCCTAGGACCTAAACTGCACTTTCCAAGATTTCAGACTCCATGACTGTCAGTTGCAGTCTCTGCAATGTGTCCTTCATAAATCATTTTCCCCATGTGAATAGTAGTTGGCGAGTTAGTCCAGTTTGCTTTCTAGAACCAGCTCCTAAACAGCAATGTAATACAACATTTCTGACTCTAGCAAATAGTTTGAAGAAGAATGACTGTCAATGGAAAAGACTGTTTGCAAATAGCTATTATGGAAGGCGTTGGAATTGCAGGCATAAACATGTCCTTATGAATAGCTCAGAATGAATTATGCTGGAAGTTCAGATTATTCTGTAGAGACTGGGAAACTAGAAAGATGCAGGAAAGATTCGGTGACCCTAAATAATTTACATTTCTGAATAAGAAAGGTCAGAAAATGCATTCGATAAAGATTTGAAGCCTGAGCTGTCCACAAATAAAACCACTAATAAGATATTAGTAATGCATTCTCACCTTGGTATGAATCTTAGTGCTGGGCATTGAAGAGACCAAACCATATCAATAATTGTAATAATATACTGCCTCCTACTAATAACTTTCAATAGAAATACTCAGACATCACAGTGAAGCAACAGATAGTAATTGTTTAACACAGAGTTCTTGAGAACCAAGTCTTGTGGGCCATAATTGGTGGCAACCAATTTACTGCCCTTTGAATTTTGTGGATGTAGTTCAGTGTCTTTCTCGGCAGCCTTAGGAAGCTGCTGAGGTGATACTTAGTTTTAGTAAAGTGGCATTTGAAAAAGAATGAAGAAACTTACCAAATATCAGAAGGTAAAAACTAGAAAGTGAATAGTCTTAGAATCAATATGAAGGCTCTGGAATCACATATTTCGTGGACATCCTTAAACAAAGGAAACAATTAGGCATGGAAAGAAAAGAGAACCCTGCACTATATGGTTATGTATAAAATGAACTGTAGTAAACAGTAGTGAATAACGCTTAAACCTTCTCAAGCTGAAAATTAATTTCCAGTGAAATTAGGGAGAAGCAGGACACACAGGAAGCAGTATATAACTGGAAATAGGGAAAGCAAGAATAGAAATAAATGACCATAACATATAGGAAAGGAATTTCATAATGTCAAATGCCAAGGGTGTTTGATAGTGTTTATTGGGCTTGGTGGACCATAGGGTAATAGAAAGTGGATCCTGATTCTGCATTTCTGCAGTGCTTAACCTCTACCTAAGCAGAATTAGGGTGATCATCTGAGTTTCACTGCTCGTTCTGTGCTCTAAACCCATGCTCCCTTTGCAGCCTTCAGTGCCAGCCGTAAGGCCTGATGATTTCTGCTGTGTTTTCCTATAATGCTGGTTCATTTAAATGGGGAAGGTACCAGGCATGATTGTCTTGTTCTGAATCTACACTGACAGGCTGCAGTGGAATCAGTCTGTTATTTTGGGAATCAGGCAGCTTCCTATTCTTGGTCTTTTCTTCTAGGCTATTCGAGCTATTAATGGTGGTGACCATGAAACTAGTGCAGAAGAGTTCACCAACCGAGTTTTCAACAAAATTGATGTGAATGGAGATGGTAAGATTCCTGTCTTAGTCATCCAACTCAGGTGGTCTCTGTGCTACAGAGAGACATCCATGACTTCCTTTCTTGATTGAACTTTATGCCTCTTCATTTTATATTTGCTTGTTAGATGAATTCTTATCCAGTAATGCATTCTCCATGAATTTTGCTGAGGCATTTTTCTCCTTGCAACATACATAATCAGTATGACAGGATTTGTTCTCTGTACTAAGTCTCACCTGTGTTCTGTCCACGAGTTTGGTAGGGGAGTTTTGGAGTGTTTTGTGGGTTTTTTTGCCTTTTTGTATGTTGCTGTGTAGCTTATGCCAGTTAGAAGTGGGAAATATTAACAGATGGCCCCAGCTGCTGCTAAATATTTCAGCAGCAGGGAAAGGAAGAACTGAAATCTAATAGTGAAGTTCAGAATTTGTTCACTGGATCTGCTACAGGCAGTACAGCAAGCACATGAAATGCTACAGACCAGCCAGTCAAAAGCTGGTCAATGCCACTGTACTCACTGTATGTCCCTGAGAGATATTTGTTTCCTTGCTACTTCATGTGCTATTACCTTCTGATGTGCCCTTGTGTTATTCCAGAAGAACTCTGCCAAGCTGCTTCCCTGCACAAAGACTTTTTGGCCTAGGACAGAAAACCTATTTCTGCCTGTCACATCTTCCTTCTGTCACTTCTTTTAAACATGAAAACCAGCAAGTATGGGGCAGATTAGGACTATGACAGGTTAGGACAAAAAGGAGGCAGCTAATCCAGCCTTATTTATAGGAAGCTATGATCCCACTCCTTAGCTCCGCACTTCCTCTATTCTTTCCTATGTACCCTTCCTGTTTTGTGGGAAAAAAAAAAAAAGGAAGCTGGAGTTGCCTGGATCTCAGGGGAGTTTCATGTAAGCTTAAAAAGACTCTCTAAGGCCTCTTGGTGCTTTAGAACAGTGCATGTATAGTAAGTGGTCTCTAAAGATAGATTACTGTACTCCTTTACTTGTTGAAATGTGGATTGGCATGATTCTGATGCCTTCTGTCTGTGTCTGACACAGGTGAACTTTCTCTGGATGAATTTGTGGAGGGAGCAAGGAAAGATGAGGAGTTCATGGAGGTTATGATGAAAAGCTTGGACCTGTCACACATTGTGGCCATGATCAACAACCGTCGGCATAGTGTATAAATGAAGCTGGGAGAAGACACTGTGCCAATAGACAGAAGGATGTACACACACCAGAAAGGAGAGACAGCATTTTTTAAAACAAACAATTGCCATAAACACACATACAGAAGTAGGAACAGAAAGACACTGCTATATTTGTGTATCTGAGTGCATGTTCCTGTACAAATACTGAAGCTCAGCCACATACATGCAAGGCAGGTTCAGAAAAACTGAATCTGGGTGGCAGTATTTGACTTGATTTCCTAAAATTTAAAGGCCAAGTTCCAGGGCACAAATTTCCTCCTTATTCTGTGTCCCAGACTGACACTTTGCAATGGACTAAAAGTAATGCTGTGTTTGGGAAGAGCACTAGCAGAACTGGATGATGGAGTGTGGAAAATTTCTGGCATGTACAAAAGAAGAGCTTCTATAGAGCTGCTATACACACTGTACAGAACCTTCTTGATGTACGTAAAGGAGAAGGGCATGTACACATTACGTTCTCAATAATAATCCTGAATATTTGTAAGCAGAGTTTAATTTTTATTTTTTTTTTTTAACGGAAAACTGATTCCTCCTTAGCTGTCATTGCTGATGATGCTGGAACATTTCCTAGCTAAGATGCAGTTATGACATTTGTAATAGACAAAAAAAAAACCCGCATCATGCTATCACTACACTAAGTTGCAGACGTATGTTTTGTTCTTAAAATTTCTGTTCTTCTGTTACTGAATGACTTCACCGGTTTTTGGCTCTGCAGCCAGAGTGTTCTTTGAGAGACCGAACTGGCAGTATATGTGCCTTTGTCAGAAGCTATGGGAAGGGAGACTGGGAAGAGGGAGAGGAAATCTCTGTAAAGAGGAGATAATTGTTTTCTGACCTAATTGGCTTCTTTGTACAGTTAAGATTGAAAAAATGTACAATAAACATATCTTGGAACTGTTCCCTTTGATAGAAGAATAGAAGAATTAGGAGGAGGAGGATAGAATCTAGAGCTATGGTTTGGATTCAGCACATTAGGGTTTTCAAATTCCTCCAAGGATGGGAACTCCACAACTTCTCTGGGTTAGGGTGAGGGTTTAGAGTTAGGGGTGTAGGACTAGGGAATATGGTTAGGATGTTAAGTGTTGGAAGTTATTGTTTGGGATTGGGTGAAGGGTTAGGGTTCAGGCTGGGGTTAGAATTAAGGGTTTAGGTTTGGACTTGGGCTCAGGTTTGGGATTTGGGTTAATGTTGGTAGTTTAAGGGTTAGGAATTAAAATTCAGATTAGGGTTTAGGGGTTTGGTTTGGGTTGGGGGTAGGGGTTAGATTTAGGATTAGGATTTAGAGAGGGTTAGAACTTGAAGTTTGGGGTACGGTTAAAGGCTAGGGGTCAGGTTCGTTTTTCAGCCACACAGGTTAGGGCTTCATGTATCTGGAGGCAGAGAGGGCTCTGGAAGCTGTTTGCAGGAGCTGTCCCAGCTCTGGCTGGGACCACAGAGTCATACCGTGGTGCTGGAACAGTTCCTGAATTGTCCTGTCCCAGGGGGTGCAGTGCTGAGTGTGGTAATGCAGCCCTGAGACCTGCACCAAGGCTGTGGCCCTGGCCAAGGGCCAGGTTCTGGCATGCAGGAGCCACAGATGGGCAGATATTTATGTGGTAAAGGTGGGGTATGAGGCCTCCTGCACTTGTTATGGTCTGGGGACTTGCCCTGTGACTGTGGGTGTGTGGAGTGAAGGTATGTCCCATGAGCCTTTGAAATACTTTTGCCTGTATCCCGTTCCTCAGGCCACCATGTGGGTGATGGTGGAAGGACCCAGCATGGAGATGTCACATCCTCAAGGATCATTTAAAAACCCTGCCTAACACCTACCCCCAGGAGATGGTGGAAATGGTCTTAAAAAAATGCCTTCGTCAAAATCTAGACCTTCAGCTCAGATTACTCCTCCCCAATTCTGAGCATTGAACAGATTTCCTCTTGTCCTGGTCAGGAGAGCTCCTTCATTAGCAGGGATGGGCTGGGAGAAAGCACCTGGGAAACTTCCTGACTAGACAGAAAGCAGGGTGGAATGCAGCTGCCAAAAACATCGAGAGCCTTAATTAGCCATCTGATCATCCTCTATCTCTCCTACAGAGTTGGAGGGGGTCTGTCCCTGATGTTCATTACAATGTCATGCTGAGACACTGACCTATCTCCCCACCACAAAGAAAGATGCCCCTGAGGAGGCTGGACTGTGCCACCTTCTTTCAGAGATGCCTTGTGACATGGAGAAAAGAGAGAATTAACACGATGTGTGTAAGAGACCAGCCAAGTTTGTTGCCTACCCCTTTCTCTTCTGCGGGGAGAGCCCAGGCCCTGTGTGATCCTGGTGTTGATGGGTAGGTAAATGAGGGAAGATCAGGCTGAACAAGGCTGGGAAGTGCCCTCTCTCCTTACCCTGTATTCAGAGAAGGTGGCTGAGGCAGGACCCTGGCCAACAGCAACACAGCCAGTGAGTCGTAAGCCAGAGGGCCCACCAATCCTACCTGGGAGTCAAACTACTCACAAGCATTTTCTCCCTGCAGGAACAAGAGTAAGACAAAAAGGTCACAGGTGGCCCCAAAGGCCACTCACCCTCTCATTGCTGTGCTGACCCTTGAGCCGTGGCTGAGCAGTGGGACAGACAGAAGTGCAGCCCTATAACCACAGCAGACCAAAAACCCAGAGCACAGCACTGGGTAGAGATCCCTGCCAGGACTAAAGCAGACAGGGAGGGGAGACATGGTGGTTGCAGGAGCCCACCCTCACCATGGACTCAAGTCATGAGCTGGGCATAAGCCTGCAGGGTTCTCCTCCTCCCATTCTTTGGCCAAGCTGAACCTCCAGGGCCTGAGGGAAAACAGATCCATCTCACAATGGGCATCTTTCTTTCCCTGACTTCCCTCTCCATTTTCACCCCATTGATGACACCTTCCCTAAGAGCCACCATAAAGATCCAGGTGCCCCCATGTGTGCCTCTGTGCAGGATGGCACACCCTGCTGTGCAGGGATGCCCAGTGCCTGCAGCAGGTCTCTCCCCCTTTGGCCACTTTTGTCCTACTGACAGTAGTGATGGAGGGAGGTTTGTTCAGCAGACACCACTTTGCTCAGGCTCCCACCACTGGCAAAGATCTCTTCCTGCCTACCAACATCCCAAGTGTCTCCCCATCCTGTGCAGAGTCTCACTAAGGACTGTAGGACCTCAGCAGCTGATGGCTCCAGGCCCTCTCTTTAGATCTGATTTAGCTGCTCACCCACCACAGATGCTCCCCCAAACCCACTGGGTGTTGATGCTGCTGACTCCACAGCCCAGATCTCCGCACAATCACTTCATCCTTCATCAAGATGTTTCCTCTGCAGGGATGTCCTTGCTCAAGGCTTAACCCAAACTGTTCTCTCAGAGTTCAGAGAAGCCTCTTGGGTTTCCCTCCTCCAGCACCTATTTCTTTGCTTGCCTTGAAGGCAGCTGTGGCCTGACACTCCCTTCCCCCAGTTCAACCCTTTACCTCAGCCAGCTGCACAGTCATACTAGCAAGGATTTGCCAAAGCTCTGCCATGGGCTCTCTTGCAGGCCTATGCCTTGGTATGAGCAGTGACATCGACATCCCCATCACTCACCATGTGCAGGATGAACTTTCAAACTGCCACCTTGCTTACAGCTTCAGCTGTGGAGGAGGCCTAGCTGATATGTCAGGCTCTTAGGGATATTCTGACCTTGTTGAAATGAAGCTGCTGGTGGTGAGGGTACGTGGAAGGAGAGTATTTTCTCCTTTAAGGGTATCTGGTCAAGGACCCTTCTCAATGCAAAACAAAGAGGGGTAATAAGAAAAGGAAGAAGCCATAAACAATAATGTACAAGGACACCAACCTGACTACCAAACCCAGTCAGTCACACTAATTGATGAAGGCATGTGAGAGGGTGAGAACGTTTATTCCAGCAAGCTTATCTGATCAAGGACCTTGTGAGCTAGGAAACTAATGGAAAAAGCAGGAAGACAGAACCAAAGTATACAGAGACACAGAGCTGACAGAACAAACATGGAGACAATGACAAGAAACAAACCTCACCTGTTATACTAATTGGTGAGTGATCAAGAAACTACAGGTGCCACTTTCAGGAGTGGACTTTGTGAACCAGGACAGATGGTGGACACCGGACTGGCAAGGGGGTGGAAATGCTTCCAGTCAGCCATGCTGGTCTGCCTTGCATGCTGGGAGCTGTATTCTTTCGGCACGGGGCTGCCAGAGAGCCATGTCAGCCCACCGGCCATGCTGGGAGGCGTAGCACAGCTGCCAAGGTTGTTACCAAGGTTGGGTGCTGCTGCTCGGCCTTTGGGCACGCGCAGTCCCAGGAACGGGCTCTGGCCCCTCCCTCATGCTGTCAGCTCAGGTGCATGTGCGGTGCCCGGGAGCAATGTGAGACATGAGTTACCCATTCTTCCCCTGTGGATGTCATTGACAGCGTCTGGCTTTGGTTGCGTTAGTTGTCTCTGATTTGCCTTGTTATCATATAAGTGTTTGTGAAAAGGGAAAAGTCTAACAGTCACTTGCTTTTTAGAGTAGCTGTCGTGGCTGAAGTGGGAGAGACCAGAAAAAGGTAAACCAGCTGAAGAATAAAATGAAGTGGATTGAATTGGAACCTGTCTCTATCTGCAGATGAGAAACCCTGACTCTCTGGGTGAGGAAGGATTCCTGTTAGTAGTCTTCAGCAGACTAGATCACCAAAATGTGAGCCAAGGCTATATGTGTAACCAAAAGTATGATAAACCCATGTATTTGTATGTGTTGCACCATGTATCTATGAAGTCTTGTATTTTAAGAGCTATAAGACAGCAAGACACTCCTTAGGTGGATGGCAGTTGAGTGACTGGAGCTACAGAAGCAGATGGGCGAGAGGGAAAGAGGAAGAGAGCACTGTCTGAATTGTAAAGTTCTCCGGCCAGTGCTGAGAGGTAGCTGCGGTGAGTTCTGGGCCCTTGGGCACATGCCTCCCTCTTTTGCATCCCGGTCCCTTCCTGCCCTCCCCCTCATCCCCAACCCCTCCACATTCCAGCCCGTCTCTCTGCCTCCATCTCGCTATTGCGTTGTTCTTCAACCCTACACCTCTCTCTTTGCTTTTCCATCTCTCTGCCTGGCTCCTTGACCCTCTATCCAACTGCCCGACCATCTCTTTTCCTCTCTGGTATTTTTTCTGCTTCCCAGTCCCTCTGTTCTTCTCTATATTCTTGCATACCCCTCCCTGTCCCTCTCTCTATCCCTCAGTCCTAATCCCCATCCTTCTCTTTGTCTCTTTATCCCTGTGCCCTGCTCCCTCTTCCTGTCATTCTTCTAGTCCTTCTCGTTGTTCTTCTTCTAGCCCTGAGAGAAGGGGTTAAAGAAATCCTGGTAGGAAAAGCATTACTTAGTGATGGGGTGATTGCTGTACATACCAAAGAATTAAGTTGGTAGATAAGGCTTCCCATCTTGCTAACAGCTATGCAAACTAACCGAAGTAGAAAGTCTTGCAACTCTTTACTACAAAAGATAGTTCTTGATGAAATTAGGAAGTTGTCTTAAAGAATCAGATGAAACCGGCCCTGCGGCCAAAGAACGACTGAGTCTGCGCAGGAACAAAGGTTAACTAGCAGTGACGAAGAGGAGTTATCTGCCTTCATCCCCACGACCCCCGGCGACCACCACAAGGAAGCACCGCGCAAGCGCAGTCAAGAGGAACCTATGGAAACGACTCCTTGAAACTAATTTCAATACGAAGCGGGGATAGGTCATGCATATGTATAGGTGTACTGGGAAATCTTACGTATATGTAACACTTGGCTGTATAAATTTGAAGCAAGTTGCCACACTGGGCGCGCACGACTTTGGTGGGACTACCCCCCGTGCTGCCCGGCGCCGAATAAACATACCTACTTTACAATCTTATAGATTGTGGAGTCTGTTTTCTGCACGTCAGCCCATCTCTCTGTTCCTCTGTCCTTCTCCCGACCCCTCTTTTTTCTTTCTCCATCTCTCTGTCCTGCTCCGTGTCCCTGTCTTTGTCTCTCAGTCCCTATGTCCTGGTACCCACCTGTCTCTGTTTCTATCCCTCTGTGCTGATCCCCATCCCTGTCTTCTTCCGCCAATTCTCTGTTGTCCTACTTGTCCCTTTCTTTGTCTATCCCAGTGTCTTGTTATCTGTCCCTATCTTTTTCCTGTTCCTCTGTCCTCCTTCTGGTACCTATTTTTTTTCTGTCTGCCCCCTGTCACATCATTTCTGCTCTCTATCTCGCTGTCCTTCTTCCTCTCCTTTTCCCCTCTCTATCCCTCTGTTCTGCTCCCTACCTGTATTTTGTCTTTCTCATCGCCCTGTCCTGCTTCCTGTCCCTCTCTTTTTCTCTCAGTCTCTGTCCCTCTAGCCTTCTTTCATTATTCTCCTGTCCTGCTCCCTGTCACTTTTTCTCTCTCTCTCTCTCTCCCTCTGTCCTTCTCCCTGTCCCTCTTTCTCTCTCTGTCCGGCTCCTTGCTCTACCTTGATCTATCTATCCTTCTGTAGTTCTCCTTTTCTTTGTCTCTCTGTTCCTCTCTCCTACTCCTCATCCTTGTTTCTCCTTTCTCCATCTTTCTGTCCTGCCCCCAATGCTGCTTTTTCCTTCTCTATCTCTGCCTTTCTCCCTGTTCTTTTTTTCCTCTCTTTACTCCTCTGCCCTGCTCCCTTTCTCTGTCTTTTCCTCTGTCCCATTTTCCATCTTTCTGCCCCTCACTCCTTTCCTCTCTCTCTCCCCACCTCTCTCCCTCCCTCTCTGTCCCATTACCCCTCCCATTGTATCTTGCTGAAACAGTATTTCTTGTCTGACTGGCTGTCCCTTTTTTCCTCTGTCCCACTCCTTGTCCCTTCTCCCACCCCTGCAGTCCAACAATTTTTTCCCTTCTTTACCTCTGTCCTGATTTGCATCGCTCTTTTTTGCAAACCCCTTGTCCATTCCCTGTATTATTTTTCTCTCTGGCTGTGTGTCCTTCTCCCTGTTTTTCTCTGTCCATCCCTCTGTCCTTCTGCCTGTCCCCCTCTTTCTTTGTCTATTCCTCTGTCCTGCTCCCCATCACTACTTTTTCTATCTCCAGGTCTCTGTCCTGCTTCCTGTCCCTCTTTTTTATCCCACTGTCCTGCTCCCTGTCCCCACCTTTTTCCTCTGTATCCCATTTTCTGGCTCCCTGTCATTTTTTTCTCTCTGTCTCTATATCCCACTTCCTGTCTCTCTTTCTCTTTCTGTCCCTCTCTCCTCTTCCCTGTCAGTATTTCTTCAGAAGATGGATGGGAAGCATCCATCCTGCTTCCCATCAGTTTTTCATTCTTCCAGCTCTGTCTTGCTCTCCATCTCTCTCTCTCTCCCTTTTCTCTGTCCTGCTCCCTCTCTCTGTTTTTCTCGGTATCCCATTTTCCAGCTCCCTGTCCATCTACTTGTTTATCTATCCCTCTGTTGTGTTCCCTATCGCTATTTTTTTTCTTTCTGCATCCCACTGTCCTGCTTCCCCTTCATCTCTTTCTCACCCTATCCACTGTCCTGCCTGTAAGTATTAATGTTTTCATCTCTCTGTCCTTCTGCCCATCACTATTTTTTTTCTCCCATCTCTCTCCTGCTCCCTGTCCCTCTTTTTTTCTTGCTATCCTTCTGTCCTGCTGCTCATCCCAATTTTTTCTTGCTCTGTCTTTCTGTCCTGCTGCCCATTGCTTTCTTCCCCTCCACTTCTGTCCTTCCTGTCCGTTTTTTGGTTTCTTTGTTCCTCATCCTGCTCCTTGTCTTCTCTGTCTCCCATTTTCCAGATCTTTTTCCCATTGTTTCTTGCCATATCTCTCTGTCCAGCTACCTGTCCCTTTGGTTCCCTCGGGACCCCTCTACTCCCATTATGATCCTCTCCTGAGGCCTTCCTTGTGCCCCGCAGCACTTTTTTAGCTCTACAGCCTTTGGATCCATCTTCTTCCCTCAGAACCCCTCTGCAGGCTGTCTTTGTGCCCCAGAGCAGTCTTTTTGTCCTCTATGACATCTAGGATGCCTCTGTTCAGTCCTTGGCCCCTCGAGGACAGCTATACTCTGCTCAGATCCCCTACCAAGTTCCTCTTGTGTCCTCTAGACTTCTTTTGTCTCTCTGCCCACTCCCACCCTCCCTGGGAATCCTTTACTCCTTGTCTTGATGTAGTCTGAGGCCTTCTGGGTAACTCTCAGCACATTTTTAGCTCTTTAGTGCACTTTGGAACCCCACCTTTTCTTCCCTCAGAACCTCTGCTATGGCCATTTTTGTGCCCCAGAGCAGTCTTTTTGTCCTATATGCTATCTAGGATGCATCCATTCTGTCCCTGGACCCTCAAGGGCATCTGCACCCTTCTTAGATCCCCTCCTGAGTTCCTCACTATATTCCTGTGCCGCCTTTTGTCTTCCTCACTCGGTACCTGTCGGATCCCATCACAATGCCTACTGAGGTGTTCCTTGTGGTGCACAAGCATCTTCTACCTATGTAGACGTCTTTGCATACGTATTTTTCCCTCAGCATCCCTCCTCAGGCTTTTTTTGTAACCCAGAGTAATATTTTTGTTCCATAGGCCATCTAGGATACCTCTGTTTGGTCCCTTGCCCCATGAGGACTGATATAGTCTGTTCAGATCCCTTCTCCAGTTCCTAATTTTTTCACCAAGCATTTTTTTTTTCGTCTTTGTAGCAGCATTAGGATCCCTTGAACTCCCTCACAAGTCATTGTCTGGCTTTCCTCCTGCCCCAGAGGACTCTGTGTGCCTTTTATTCCATGTGAGACTCCTGCTTTGGTCTTTGAGCCCCTCCAGCCCCTCCCTACAGCAGATGTATTGTGATCCTTTTGTGCCTCAAGGGCTTTTGCTTCCTATGTAGTCCTCATAGGACACTTTTGGCCCCTCTGTGCATCTCTCATTGCATCTTAGAGGTTTCTTCTGTACTTTTGACATCTTTGGAGCCCACTAGTCTCCTTATGACTGCTCCTGAGGCCTTCCTGCCTTATTCCCATGTAAGAAACCTATCTAGGCCAGCTTGTCCTTTCAAGGGCCTTTTCAGAACACCTTCTGAAACATTTAGTGTTTCCTAGAGTCTTCTTTTGCCCTTCTGGCCCTGTCAGTACCCCTCCAGTCCTTTCATGGTTGCATCTGATGTCTTCCTTGCGCACCAGTGCCTTTGTTTAGGTCTGTAGCACTCTGACATATTGTAGCTCTCCTGGGACCCCTTATGGGGTCTTCTTAGTACTTTAGAGCACTTGTTTTGACATCCCTGCCATCTAGGCAGACTTAATTCTCTTTATTGTCCATTAAGGCCATCTGTGCTCCATTCAGATCCCGTCCTGAGTTTATTGTTGTGCTCGTGAGTATTCTTGTGCCTCTGTAGCAGTCTTAGGATTCTTTGAGTTCCCTCAAAAGCAGCTTTTAGACCATACTTGTGCCCTAAAGCACTGTTTTTGCCTTCTACCCCGTGTGGGACCCCCTCTTTTGGCATTGGACCCCCTCCAGGACCTCTGTGCTGCACACAGAAGCCGTCTTGAGGCTCCACAGTGCCTCAGAACCTTCTCTTGGCTGTGTAGTCCTCTTAGGATGACACTAGCTTCTTCAGGACTACTCTTGTATACGTTTTTGTGGGGTAGAGCTTTCTTGATAATCTTGCTGTCTGTGGACTCATCTAGCTTCCTTGGCACCTCTCCCGATATGTTTTTTTATTATGTACTGTAATCTATTGCCCTTCTAGCCCCTTTGGTGTTATCTGAGGTGTTTACTACAGTTTCTAATGCATATTGGTGTTTCAACCCTATTTTGGTCTTTTGGGAGTCATCTATTTCCATAAGGAGTGTCAGTGGGAGAGGTGTTTTAGGAAGCTCAGTAACCTAGAATTGGTGGTGGTATAAAGTAAGTAGTTCCCTCTGGATCTATGTACTATGTGTGAGCTTGATAGAAATGAATGGCAACAGCATAGCATTTTCTTTTTTTTACAAATGCAAGTAAAGCATTTTACCTCTGCTGCTAGTTCTGTTACCACATTTGATCGGCTACTTCCACACATAACTTACTATGATCTCAAGTTGTTTTTACAGCTCTAAACAGAGGCTTGTCTTTACCCCAGTAAAAATAAGCTTAATTACCTACCCAGTCATATTGTTGGTGCGATATACAAAGTTGCTGTAAAAAAGCAGGTATCACCTTTTCCAGTAACAGCCCATTTCTCTTTTCTGTGCTTTGTACACTGTAAACCTAAACCAGAGCAAATGACTTGCTACTGACCTGACGGCTCAGTTTATGCCTTCTGATGGTTTCTCCTCTCTTTTGGTGGATGGTGGGCAGGGCCCAGGGGTTATATCAACCACAGGCCCCTCAGCAAGGAGGTCATTCTGCTTGTGGTCTCTTGTGGGCTCAGTGCTATGCATTTACTTGTGTCAATAGCGCTCTTTGAGCTAGATGCTACATTTCCAAACTCAGAGAAGCAAAAGCTTCTGTTAGAGGTAAGAGCAATGGGAAGAGTCAAGGTCAAGCAGCACGTCAGAGAGAAAGCATGTTTACTGCATGAAGCTGTTCCACAGGCTGGTAAATTCATACGGAGTGTTCAAGGATGGGAGATAGTTCCTGAGTCTGCACCTGCTTT
>VYZV01036436.1:5217-51975 GCA_013401275.1 Pandion haliaetus | reverse complement strand
ATCTTTGGGAGCCTCCGCTCCACCGTTCACCCCCATGGGCTGCAGGGGGACAGCCTGCCTTCTCACTATGGGCTGCAGAGCCATCAGCCTCCTCAGGCAACCCTCCTCCCCCTCCTTCTTCACTGACCTCAGTATCAGCAGAGGTGTTCCCCTCACTTTTCCCCACCCCCACACTGCCGGTTCCCCTTCTTAAATCTGTTCTCCCAGAGGCGCTGCCACCGTCACTCCCTGTCTGGGCTGCAGAGGTGGGTCCGACTCTTTGGAGCCGGGGAAGCTTCCAGCAGCTTCTTACAGGAGCCACCTCTGCAGCCCCCTCCCCCACTACCAAAGAAAACCGCACTACACAAACCTATAACACTGGCCTGCAACTGACCTTTGTCTTCATCACCTATAGGTGAAAACTTTTTTTGTAGTTTTCTTCTTTTTTTTTTTTTTCGTGTGTGTGTGTGTGTGTTTGTGATTGGTGTTGAGTTTGGGTTTGGGTTTTATTTTTTATTTGGGTTTTTTTTGGGGGGGCAGCTTATAGAAAAGCATGTGTTTAAGTGGAAATGTTTTCTGATTTTGTCTTGTAGATCTTAGAATAGCAAGGTACTCAGATCTCCTGATGAGAGGTAGGGTGCATGATTTAGGTATTTGTTTCATCTAAATTTCATTTGATTAATACGGGTTATCAGTCTTGTCTTCATAAATCAAGCATTTGTAATTTCTATCCAATCAGCGAAAAGAAGTAAAACCTATACCAACAGAGACGATCTAGTCCATCTAATTTAGGCAGCTGCCTCTGTCTCCATTGGATGCCCTGAGACTTTGTTGTAAGGTATATAAGTTCATATATACTTGGAAGCCTAACCACTTTTGTTACTTAGTTTAATTATTTATACTATAACAATAATGCTTGTATTATTTAACAGATTTATGATAATTTCATTTTAATTACAGTTTTACATTAATATCTGTGTAGTTTATATAGCTCACTTGAGCATTTTCATGGTGTTTTATTTTCCTGGGAAGGAATTCTATTATGTAAATGTCTTCTTATCCAAATTAATAGCCCATTCTTGTTTGATGTGGAGGGTAATTATATGGTGTTAAATTAATTTTAATAAAATCAAATATCAATTTTTGCTCTCATCCATCTGTATATCTACCTAATTAAAATGTCTTGTAATGTTTCTGGAGGATAAAGAAGAAATAGCCTATTTCAGTGTACTGGCATTTGAAGTAAATATTTATATCAGATGGTGCATTCAATAACAATAGAATTATCATCTTCCGTACTGTGTTACAGAAAGTTTTCATTAACAGCTTAAGGAATGGAGTTTTTCTGAAAGGGCTATGGAAAATTGTAATCTGTTCCAAAGCTCTTTACCATTTATTCATTCATAAGGTGTAATTTATGACTGTGTTTGTCTTTACTGGGAAATTTAAATATGTTCCTTGCCTCCTTCTAGCTACTTTTTTATGCTTTAGTGCTCCTAAATGGGACAAATGTAAACTCAGTCCTTGTAATGAATATTGAATATGAGACTGATTCTGAACCTTTCTTCTCTTGACATTTCTAAGAGTTACATATTATGAAAGTAACGTATTTGAGCATCTTTCCATTTAGAAGCATTTAATTCTTTTATGAAGGGAAGGAGATGAGAAAAGACAGCAAATGTCAATGGATAAAAATTATAGCAAAATACTTAGGCTTTGCACAAGCTATGCATCATATTTAGTTTCACTACAGCTTACTTAACATGCTGAGATATGACTCAAAAAAGTAATTTTGCAATGGGATATTAAATTTTGTCATTCTTTAAAAAAAAAAAAAGCTTCATATTTATATAATAATAAATAAAGGTCCCTTCCTTTCCCTGCAATGTCATGGAAGCAGAAGGTCAAGTTCAGTCAAGTTCATGACTTCTGTCCTATTAAAAGAGAAACAAGTTTCCTTTAAAGGACTTCCAGAAGGTAACAAAAGAAGCAGACCTAGATAAGCTTTTTTAAAATGTAGTAATAAATTAATAAGCAATGTCAAAATTAGCTGACAGGCAGGTTTTCAGTTTTAAGACTGAAAGTAAATTAATTGATCTGGTAGCTGCTTCTAATCCAGAAAAGGCATACCTTACTGTCAAGACTAACCTTCCAGAAATCCAATTGCCTTTCAGCTGATTTCTGATTCAATCAAATTCTGCTTCAATTCAAGGAAAATATTTTCAATGAACAAAATGTCGTTAAAGAGGATAACCAAGCTAATGGACTCTAGTTAGTGATGCTTGCATTAACATACCAGGCTAAAGACAATACTAATGATGGGAAAGTAAAGAAAATAAGGACTGCACAATGGTTCAAAGTGAAGTTAAAAACCGTGGGATGAAAATTCTTCAGGCCTATTTTCTTTTGTTTTGAACAATGTTATTTGCATCTCTGCAGAACAAAAGCAGAATAGGTATGTACCAGCTGAGAAACCCAGTAGAGTTTTAACAGCAGTTTCCCACAACTGTGTATGATTCCAAAAGATGACAAATTAAAATAAAAGTAATGGAATGAAAAATTCTAAAGTATCTTTGTTGTGTTATTTCTGTATCTTTGTCCTAATTTTGTGTTTCCTCACAAAATTCAGTGATACTTAATTGCTTCAAAAAGGAAATTGGATGAAAGAACTGGCTGCAAACTGAAATCTTTCTATCTTGATTATTAACATAGGCTTTACTAAGAAATCAAACATGAAGTGAAGTGTTGTTACTTTTGAAAGTCCTAAAAGTCCACTAAGCTGTGGGAATATGGGAACAGATCATACACATTCTTAACCTAGAGTAAGCATGATGTAAAATATATGCGCTCAATAAAAAAAGGTTTAAGTTAAGGTAATTCATTCTGAGTTTGAAAAAGTCTGAAAGTGCATATAAAGTTACTGAAGTTAAGTTTCAGTTATCTAACCAAAGAACTGAGAAAAAAAGAAGCGTAATTAATGACATTATATTGTTTACTTCTTTAGTGTAATCTTTATGCATACTAGATACAAATCAAAATTCATATATGTAATGTTAAAAGAATTAATAGAGAAATTGTGTGTTTGACATCTTTCATAACATGGCCTGCAGAAATTTATGTAAAATACTGAGTTCATAACATTTTGCTGAACTAGTATTTTGGCAGTACATTTACCAAAATTAGCTCTAAAGTCATGAACACCACAGCTTTCACTTTTCTCATCAGCTTGGGCAGCCATGCTGGGAATCTGGCCCTAACTGGCAACCTGAAAATGATACATAAGTATTCATAATAAATGCAAAATGGTGTAGCTTTCTCCTAGGCCTGCTTCCCTTTCTTCTTTTGGCAGCAGTAATTCAAAAGGAGTTAGTGAGAGCAAAAGGGGTACCACCTATTTTATATCAGTTTTCAAAAATTATGAAGAAAAATTTGTTCTCAAAGTGTTAAATGAAAGAAGCAGATCTCTTTAGACTTCTTTTACAGGTGAGAACTTTTAAGCGTAGGAGAGGTAGTGATTTCTTTGAGTTCATGAAGCAGCTAAGTTGCAGAACCTGAACTAAAAATTTAAACCATTCACTTTACACTGCAGTACACTAACTTCAATGCTTCACAAAAGCATTACCAATACATGTGAGAAAGAATAGCTCCTAAGCCCAAATGCATCACAAGAACTTTAGAAGTCTCATTATTCCCCAATGCTCACTACGGTGCAGGAAAGCATTTGAGCCTATATTTAATCTTCAGAGTGTTCAAGTTTGATTAGTATAGTATAGTATAGTATTAATTATATTCTTAATTGCTCTGGCTATCTAGCATTTGTACTACACATTCTTTCCATATTTTGGCATACTTAAATTATAGAGTCAGGAGATTTGCAAAAGTAAAGAACCTTATTTTTAAAGATTGTATGGGTGCATATCTGTAGTGAATCCTAGGTTTTAGCAGTTTACAGAAGTCTGTTTCAGACACACAGACAGACAGAAAGAGTATCCTATCTTCTTTTCTTACTTGGTATCTCTAAGGAAATCACTAAAGGAAGTTTAAACAAATGTTATTTCTCTACTCCCTTGGGTGTACATATGATTTTTGCTTAGAGTTTACTGTACATTACAGTACATTTTGCTGATTAATGGGCATGCAGTTGTCTGCAAGAACTTGGTATAATTTCAGTAGTATGAATTCTTGCTGCTGATATTTAGTGAAAGTGTTTTCCTAAGAAATGTCATGGCTCAAGAATCTAATTTACAATGAGCTGGAACTTGGCATACAAGATCTCTAGCAAAAAAAGTATTTCAAAGCACTGATGTTATTCTGAATTGTCATTTTAAGGGCAAGATGTAAAAAATTAAAGCTACAGTGGGTCATTAACCATACTAATTTGTTAAATTATATTTCAAAAAGTCAGATTGATTATCTTTCTGCATTTATATTGAACTTGCCACAATTATCTTTTGTTTTTAATGCACACTGTACTTCATGTTCTACCTTTCCACTTCTTTGGGCACAGTATGAACGAGACTTAACTGTTACGCTTGACACTGTATTTCAGTTTCTTAGATTAGGGGTATCACTCACACCCAAAGTCTATACTGATATGAACAAAGAAGAAGGAAGGAAGGAAAATGGGGAAAAGGGAGTGAGGGAGACATCTTTATAAGACAGCAAATGAAAAAATGTTCTTCTCCAAGCTGATACACTTTCTTTTTGAAAATTTCTTTTAGGTGTTAATATAGAGATTACTATTTTTATACTGCAAATAATTTCAATAATTAATTTTCTGCAACGTGTTGGTTTGAAACTTATCTGCTAACTGATTTCATTAGCAACAACACTTCAGGCATATGGGGGTGCAAACACTCTACACTTTATATGGAATATTTTTCAAAATTTCTAATTATGACAACTACAATAATAATATTATTAATAATAGACATTGCTTAAAAATATCTCATAGAATCATAGAATTGTTTGGGTTGGAAAGGACTTTAAAGCTTATCTAGTTCCAACCCCCCTGCCATNGTCAAAAATTTCTTCCTTATGGCCAATAGAAACCTACCCTCTTTCAGTTCAAAACAGTTGCCCCTTGTCCTGTTGCTACAGGCCCTGGTAAAAAGTCTCTCTCTGTCTTTCTTGTAAGCCTCCTTTACATACTGAAAGGCTACAATAAGGTCTCACAGGAGCCTTCTCTTCTCAAGCCTGAACAACCCCAACTCTCAGCCTTTCTTCATAGGAGAAGCATTCCAGCCCCCTGCTCTTTCATGCACCTCCTCTGGACCCGCTCCAGGAGGTCCACATCTTTCTTGTACTGGGGACCCCAGAGCTGGACGCAGTATTCCAGGTAGGGTCTCTGAAGAGAGGAGTTAGAGGGGGAGAATTACCTCCTTTGATGGGCCAGCCATGCTGCTTCTTATGCAGCCCAGGATACAACTGGCTTTCTTGGCTGCAAGGGCACATTGCTGGCTCATCTCAAATTTTTCATCAACCAGTGTCCCTAAGGCCTTCTGCACAGGGCTGCTCTCAATGCAGCAAGTACTGTTGTAGTTCTATAATACTGTAATGCAACACTGCTTTGAACTTAGGTCCCATTTAACATAAATGCTACCTCTATGTATTACTATTTGGCCTATCATTTGTTATTTGTGTACTTGTTCCAATAGCAACTATATTAATAGTAACCAATTACATTAAAACATTAAGGAATATATGCAATTATAAGTAACATTAATACCTTTAGTACTAACTCCCATCTTGCATTTTAATAATGCAGTCTATAATTTGTCCTGTTCTGCATCATAATATAGTATGGTTTTAAGGACAAAACCTACATTATGCTTGTCAGATGTTATTTCAATTCCATTAAATAAAACAAGCTATAGAGGTGAATATCAGAATTTTTTTTTTTTTTTTTTTTTGTTATGTAGAATGCATCTATCTCTTTATTTTTTTCCCCCCAGCATCCTGAAACTATCAAGCAGAATTAACACTAGCATCCTGGTGTATGAACAGTATGAAAGAAGAGACGACACATTTTATTTGCAACATCAAACTATGTTTTTTTGATGCTGTTAATCTCCAGGATCAATTATAAGGTGGATTATATTAGAAAAAATGAACAGCAGAATTCTACTTAAAATGTTTTAAAACTTTACAGACTGATAGTCCCTTGGGTACTCAGCAGTTTCACTTTTACAAAGATGGTTGATCATAGCAATCCATCTCCCTGGGAGATGAAGCCTGGAAATTACTCTTTCTGGGGCCTGCAAGCACCATCTTCCATATCAGCTAGAAAGGGCAGCATGATACCTCCAAGGGCTAAAGCACACAGACTAAGCAGTGATCAAATACTCCAAGATCAAGAGTGGAGAAGCAAGCTAGTTTAGTTCCCATCAGAATGCTTGAAACAGAGTACATCCATTTTCAGTTAAATCTAAAGAGCATTAAACCTTTTGTGTAAGGAATATGAATCCTTTTGACTAGCTCGCCAGGGACCAGAAGAAGTTTTGTACAAATTCTGAGATAGTAAATTAACAAGAATGTGACATAATAACCCACTTAACTGGTGCAAGTTTTACAGGGTTGTGAACAATGGAGGGTTTTTGTGGATAACATTTTATGGGCAATAACTTATTTCCATAGAGATCTTTCAAGTGAAAACACAATTGAAAGTGAAATCTCCCAATGGAAGACAAAATCTGAAAGAAAAAAGGGGATATATAATATAATGCATGATGCAATAACTAAAAACAAGGCATCTATAGAGTTTCTGCAACAAGCTAAAGCTACTGGGAGCTTTGAATAACTTTTATACTTATGAGCAGAGAGCTCCAGACTAAATAAAATGCTAACTGCTAGCCAGATATGCCTCCCCCGTGCTCTTCTGACCTTAACCTTACATCTTCTACAGGTTAACCTCAGCCTTTTACAGACAGGTGACTGTATGAAATGGGGTGATTACACCACAAGTTTCAAAGCTTTTACTTTAACACTGCAATCAACTACACCATGACATTTACCCTTCCAGCAGGCAAAAGTTGGATCTTGTGAAAGGAAGTACAACACCTAAGTAGTAACATTTTATACCACATCTGCAGAGAGTCATTAGGGAATCTCTGAGCAGTGCTAACTGACTAAGGAACATAGCTGCTTCTGATGTTTGACAGGCCCTATGTTCCTTGATCAACTCCATATATTTGAAAATCCCATTTCATATACTTGCTTCTTTGTCTGTGTTAGGAAATATTTTATCATGGAGACTACCACAAGAGTTGCTGGGAGAACACATTAAGATTCCAACAGTGTCTTCAAAACATTAAGTGTTTTAAGTACTAGAATATTTATTCAAATTCAAATAGGTTTCTTAAATAAATTAATTGAGAGGAGAAAATTTGAGTGGTTTCAGCTACAACACTAAAATGAACTCTCTTCCTACTGATTGTACCTCTTGACATTTCTTCTTTAGCTTGCAGTACTGAATCTTCAATACTCTGGGAATGAATGCTGAAATGTGAGTGAAACTCAAACTGGGTGAAATTCAACATGAGTTCAAGCAGCTAAGGATGCATGTATTGCACAGTCTGTTGAGAGTTCACACCTATAAGACAAAACTAAAGAGAGTACTCTAGGAACTGTCAGTATTCTACTTGTGTGACAAATCACCAGATGTTACAAATAATCCTCCTAAAGTTTTCTTCACAGTGATTAAGCACAATTTTTAGTCTTAAAAAAATCTCTTTATTGCTAGACGTGTGTGAAAGGTTCCCTTTAATGTAGAGATACTTAAAGCAGGTGATACTTAAAGAAAATCTAAAAATAGTGCCATAGGTTGTTCTTCTGTGGAGATTTCAGGATTCTCAGATTTACCGCTTCTTGTTCAAAAGCACAGTGTTGGTATCAGAAGAGAGCACTGGGTTCAGAAGAAGCCAAAATAATTCTCTTATGAATAGCATTGCACATGGTTATTTACATTTTTGAATGCTATAGTGCAGAGTTATTAAATTAATTTCAGCTCTTAGTTAAATATTTAATTTCATCATTATTTGGAGCTCAGCAGCTAATTAATGATTTGATATCTAATAATATTATTAATAAGGAACTTTTAGTGTGTTTTTAAATGTTAATACAAGAGAATTATAAGTTTCCAATAATATGGCTGTCTCATAGATGCCAATAGAAAATTTTTCCTTGGTTTCATTAGCAATAACTATATTTCTGTTGAAAAAAAGTTTTTATCTCCAAATAATCTGTTTGTAAATGGATTAGCGTCAGATGGACTGGATAAACACTAAAGATAAAATGTCTGTGCTGGAAAAATAACACGAAGAGTTTGCATGTTATTTGCTCATCTCCTGATTATCACAGAATCCTACAATCATAGAATTGTTTGGGTTGGAAAGGACTTTAAAGCTCATCTAGTTTCAACCCCCCTGCCATGGGCAGGGACATCTTCACTAGACCAGGTTGCTCAAAGCCCCATCTGACCTGGCCTTGAACACTTCCAGGGATGGGACACCCACAACCTCTCTGGGAAACCTGTTCCAGTGTTCCGCCACCCACTGAAAGGCTACAATAAGGTCTCACAGGAGCCTTCTTTTCTCAAGCCTGAACAACCCCAACTCTCAGCCTTTCTTCATAGGAGAAGCATTCCAGCCCCCTGCTCTTTCATGCACCTCCTCTGGACCCGCTCCAGGAGGTCCACATCTTTCTTGTACTGGGGACCCCAGAGCTGGACGCAGTATTCCAGGTAGGGTCTCTGAAGAGAGGAGTTAGAGGGGGAGAATTACCTCCTTTGATGGGCCAGCCATGCTGCTTCTTATGCAGCCCAGGATACAACTGGCTTTCTTGGCTGCAAGGGCACATTGCTGGCTCATCTCAAATTTTTCATCAACCAGTGTCCCTAAGGCCTTCTGCACAGAGCTGCTTTCAAGCTATTCATCCCACAACCTGTACTGCACGAGGCGGTCAGAAGGCTGCATAACATCAGGGAGCCTGAGAAGGAGTTAGCTGGTTCCAAGCACAGTCTGCAGTGGACCCACAGCCCACGGCCAAACAGCCAAAAAATCCTCTACTGACACACATAGAGAGGAGGGGGGCCAATAATGCAGAAGAGTGGAAGCTTCAACAGCAGTGACCTGCAGGAGGAAGGGACTTCCCTTGAAGCCTGAGGTGCCCTTGTGGAACTGCTTCATGCTCTGCAGACTGAAGAGGAAAGACCTGTCACATCAGGAGAAGTGCTGGAGCTGAGTAAGGCAGCCTGATCTAGTCCCTGTATAACCAGCACAACAAAGAAAAGGTGATGGGTGACAGTAGTAGGCGACTCTCCTCTGAGAGGTATGGAGGTATCCATCCGCCAACCTGACACACTCTCTGGAGAGGTGTGCTGTTTACCAGGGGCTGGTATCAGGGATGTCACTGAGACACTACCAAGTCTCATACAGTCCACTAAATATTATCCACTGCTCTTCTTTCATGTGGGCACCAGTGATACAACCAGGAGCAGTCTGAGGAGTATCAAGAAGAATTGCAAAGCCCTGGGAGCCATGGTAAGGGACTCTGGAGTGCAGTAGTTTTGCCTCAATCCTTCCAGTCAAAGGGAAAGGGTTTGAAAGGGCCAGTTGAACCTGGCAAATCAACAAATGGTTACAGGACCAGTACCATAGCCAGGGGTTCGGCTACTTAGACTGTGGGACTCACTTTGTGAAACCTGGTCTACTGGGGACTTATGGGGTCCATCTCCCAGAGAAGGGGAAGAGCATCTTCGGTCCCAAGCTTGCAAAGCTGGTGAAGAGAGCTTTAAACTAAAGTTGCTGGGGGAGGGGAACCTCAATCCATCTGACTCCTACCAGTCTGATGCCAGTGCCAGCAATAGATGGCCAGAGCCTGGAGAGGGACCACAGGTCAGCAGGAGAGCACCTGAAGAGCAGCACAAAGGAATTCCAGCGACTCCTCCAGCCAGTAATTCAGCTTCACTGTGGCCCAGCTTAAATGCCTCTATACAAACACATGTAGCATGGGGAATAAACAAGAGGAGTTAGAGGTGTGCACACACTTGCAGGGCTATGATCTTATTGGCGTCATGGAGACGTGGTGGGATAGCTCCTATGACTGGAGTGTTGGAATGGAAGGATACAGGCTCTGTAGGAAGGACTGGCAGGGGAGACAAGGAGGGGCTGTCGCCCTCGTATGTCAACAGCCAGCTGGAGTGTGTGGAGCTCTGCCTGGGGATGGATGAGGAGCTGACCAAGAGCTTATGGGTCAGGAATAAAGGGAAGGCAGGGACAGGTGACATTATAGTGGGAGTCTACTACAGGCCACCTGACCACAAAGACCAAGCAGATGAGGCCCTCTATGAACAGACAGGAGCAGCCTCACATTCACAAGCCCTGGTCCTTATGGGGGACTTTAACCACCCCGATATCTGTTGGAGGGACAACACAGTGGGGCATAAGCAATCCAGGAGGTCCCTGGAATGCGTTGATGACAACTTCCTTCTCCAAGTGATAGAGGAGCCAACAAGGAGAGGTGCTATGGTGGACCTTGTTCTTACCAACGAGGAGTGGCTGGTGGGGAATGTGAAGCTCAAGGGCAGCCTTGGCCGTAGTGACCATGAAATGGTGGAGTTCAAGAGCCTTCTTCAGACATCTGCTTGGCAGAGTACCATGGGATACAGTCCTGGAGGGAAGAGGGGCTCAGGAAAGCTGGTTAATATTCAAGGATCACCTCCTCCAAGCCCAGGAGCGATGCATCCCAGCAAAGAGGAAGTCAGGCAAAAACACCAGGAGGCCTGCAGGGATGAACAAGGAGCTCCTGGACAAACTCAAACACAGAGAGGAAGCCTACAGAGTGTGGAAGCAAGGACAGGTAGCCTGGGAGGAATACAGAGAAATTGTCCGAGCAGCCAGAGATCAGGTTAGGAAAGCCAAAGCCCTGATAGAATTAAATCTGGCCAGGGACGTCAAGGGCAACAAGAAAAGCTTCTGTAGGTACATGAGTGATAAAAGGGAGACTAGGGAAAATGTGGGCCCTCTCCAGAAGGAAATGGGAGACCTGGTTACCCGGGATATAGAGAAGGCTGAAGTACTCAATGACTTTTTTGCTTCAGCCTTCACCAGCAAGTGCTCAGCGCAAGTTGCAGAAGGCAAAGGCAGGGACTAGGAGAATGAGGAGCCACCCACTGTAGTAGAAGATCAGGTTTGGGACCATCTAAGGCACCTAAAGGTGCAGAAGTCCATAGGATCTGATGAGATGCATCCGCAGGTCCTGAGGGAACTGGTGGAGGAAGGGGCTAAGCCACTATTCATCATATTTGAGAATGTGTGGCAGTCTGGGGAAGTTCCCACAGACTTGAAAAGGGGAAAAATATCCCTCATTTTTAAAAAGGATAAAAAGAAGTCCTGGAGAGCTACAGGCCAGTCAGTGTGTGGATGTCGTCTCCCTGGAAGTGTTCAAGGCCAGGTTGGATGGGACCTTGAGCAACCTTGTCTACTGGAAGATATCCCTTTTCAATCTTAAAAGAACTTACCAAGCTGTTTCTAAAGCACAGACCTGACCTTTCGAAGACCTGATAAAATTCGGAGTGATAACATTTTTCATCAAACAGAGACTCATATAATGACCTGTATTGGATTTGCGTGGCAAGGTTTTGGTAGCACCGGGACTACAGGGGTGGCTTCTGTGAGAAGCTGCTAGAAGTTTCCCCTATATCCAATAAAGCTAATGGCAGCCGGTTCCAAGACACTCGCCAGTAGCCAAGACTGAGCCCATTAGCGATGGTGGTAGCGCCTTCCTCAGGAGGAATGAGCGGCAGAAACAGCACGTGATGAACTTACTGCCAACCCCATTCCCCGTCCCCCTGCGTGGCACAGGGGTGGAAGTACAGAAAACTGGGAGTAAAGTTAAGCCCAGGAAGAAGGGAAGAGTGGGGGGAAGGTGTTTATAAGATTTAGATTTATTTCTCATTATCCTACTGACCTGGGTTTGGCTGAGGTAGAGTTAATTTTCCTCATAGTAGCTAGTATGGGGCTATGTTTTGGATTTGTGCTGAAAACAGCATTGATAATACAGTGTCCTGATTTCAACTGGGCATCGATCAGCGGGTGGTGAGCAATTGCATTGTGCATCACTTGTATATTCTAATCCTATTATTACTATTGTCATTTTATTAGTGTCATCATTATCATTATTAGTTTCTTCTTTTCTGTTGTATTAAACCATTCTTATCTCAACCCATGAGTTTTTACTTCTTTTCCCAATTTTCTCCCCCATCCCATTGGGTGGCAGGGGGAAGTGAGTGCGCAGCTGCATGGTGATTAATTGCTGACTGGGGTTAAACCACGACATATAGTGAAATTTTAGTTACTGCTGAGCAGTGCTTACACAGAGCCAAGGCCTTTTCTTCTTCTCACCCCACCCCACCAGCAAACAGGCTGGGGGGGGGGACAAGAAGTTGGGAGGCGGCACCGCTGGGACAGCTGACCCCAACTGACCCAAGGGATATTCCAGGCCATATGACATCATGCTCAGCAATAAGAGCTGGGGGAAGAAGGAGGAAGGGAGGGATGTTTGGATTTATGGCGTTTGTCTTCCCAAGTCACCTTTATGTGTGATGGAGCCCTGCTTTCCTGGAGATGGCTGAACACCTGCCTGCTGATGTGAAGCGGTGAATGAATTCCTTGTTTTGCTTTGCTTGTGTGTGCGGCTTTTGCATTATCTATTGAACTGTCTTTATGTGATCCAACAAGTTTTCTCAGTCTTACTCTTCTGATTGTCTCCCCCATCCCACTGTGGGGGGAGTGAGTCAGTGGCTGTGTGCTGCTTAGTTGCCTGATGGGGTTAAACCATGACACCGACTCTGATTTAATTGGTGATAAATTAAACTAATTTCCCCAGTTTGAGTCTGGTTTTCCCATGAGGGTAATTGCTGACTGATCTCCCTGTCCTTATCTCGACCCATGAGCCTTTCATTATATTCTTTCTCCCCTGTCTAGCTGAGGAGGGGAGTGATAGAGCAGCTTTGGTGGGCAGCCAGCATCCAGCCAGGGTCAACCCACCACATGGCACTGCTGAAGTGATCATATGATGAGGCGAAGGATGAAGCATAAAGGTGTTTCCAGAGGTAGCACAAAGACTCATGGGGTAGGTAAGATGTTGGACGAGGTCACATTCTGCTGAACTGTGGATGCCACCAGGGTAATGTGATTCTATTTCCTTTTTGCTGCTTCAAGAATGAAAGCAAATACCAACCAAGCTTTTTTTTTTTTCAAAATCCTGTCAGTTTAATATGAAAAAAAAGGCAGGATATACTTGAGGTTAATATCCAAAGTTCACATCCCTCACTAAAAATTCCTTCCTAACTCTATCTTTTAGGAACAGGGAAGTTACAAAATAGGCTTTTTCTTTTTTCTCCCTTTAACCATTAAAGAACAACTTCTAGAAAGGCATTAGTAGTCTAATAGACTCCACTTCTCTACTTCTGTAACCTTGAGTACTGCGATCTTGCATTTTTTAGGGCCACCTGGAATGCCAAAGTAAAGATCATTGTCTTGGTCCATTCCTTTGATCATGTGCAGGTCACTGTAGGTTGCTACAAATGATAAAGCGCTGATTTTTCTTTTTGGGGAGGGCAGAGCTGACTCTAGGGTTATAATATATATATATATATAAGACAGTGTTTTGCTATGATTCACTTGAGTTTTGGTTGGGGTTTTGGGTTTGTCATTTTTTTTTTTTTTAAGATGTGTCATTCTATATAAGTATTTGAATCAGAAAGAAGAAATGAAATGATGGTGTGATGCAGTTTTCTCTACCCCTTTCCCCCCCTTTTTAAAAAAAAAAAATACAGCAGGGACAACTAACGTTATAGCAATTTTATTAGAGTAAGGCAAAGATTGTCTTCAAAATCATATTACCTAATAAAGTGTATACAATCCCCACGCTGAGGATTGAGATATAATAAAAAGAGAGTAGAGACTTTACATAAAATTATAACTGAGAACTGCAAACAAAATATAATGACTAAGAAGGGAATCGTCATTTGAGGGAACTGCATATTCTATAGTCACAGCAGATTCTAAAAAAAAGACTTCATAGTGCACCAACTATAATAAGCATAAGACATAAATTAACATTTCAGGTTTCTTAACTGTGGATATGTAGCCTAACCATTGGGCAGTCTGGTGAGAGGGCTCATGCTTTGACAATCCCAAATCATGTTCCACTAGGAATATGTAAGCCCTTAACACACACAGTGAAAGTAGCCTGATAAAACCCCTTCCAGAGCACCCAGCTTGAGATCCTCAGCCGTTCCTGCTACAGACACTGGAGGTGCCCAGAGGCTCTGTGGGGACAGCTCTTTTCCATGCTGCTAGTGCTGCTATTCATGGCACACAGTGCTCCAGTGACTATATGGTATCCATGGTGAAAGTTCTTTACAATCTGATACCTCTTTTTTCTCTAAATTGGTCTCTGAAGATTTTACCTGACACTGAACTTATGAAAGCCCATGGAAGACTCCTAAAGCCCTTTTGCAGGTTTATGTCTTTTATATATCAGAAATTATTACTGAGTTCTCTAATTAATTAGATTCTCTAGTCCAGCATTACAGTTTATTATCATAATCTGTAATACATAATGGAAAAACATGCTTTATTTTCAGACACAATTAAATCATTTTCTACTGTAACCTCTTGGTCAGTCCAACTCAGATGTGCTGAGCTGAATATATGACAGAATGTATCTGAAAAACTTTGGTAATCCAGTTGAATCCTGTTATTGGAAGGAAAATAGTTTTCAGGAATAGCTTTCCTACAGAATAATGTCAGAAGTATTCAGTCACTGAAATTTGAAATCAGAAATATTTCTAAGATCCTCATGGTTTAGAAAAAAATAAATGGATCAAATCTCTGCAGGACCTGGTAGATATGACTGATCTGTCTTTTTGTCTAATATATGCTGGCGAAAAAGACAGGATTATCTGAAAGCATATTCTCTAATGACAAGTTGGGCAACGCAGGTGGGAAAAGATACCAA
This sequence comes from Pandion haliaetus, assembly GCA_013401275.1. Taxonomy (NCBI): domain Eukaryota; kingdom Metazoa; phylum Chordata; class Aves; order Accipitriformes; family Pandionidae; genus Pandion; species Pandion haliaetus. The sequence continues at coordinate 36,972 of VYZV01036436.1, read as the reverse complement.
AGGGCTGTTAAGTCATTTGAAACTGATGGTTTTCCAGAAGCAGTTTTATACAAGACAAAATCATGGCTTTAGCTACAAAAAGCATTAAGAAGGTTCCTATTTACTCCAGTGCAATGAAGTACAAAGGTAATAAAGAAAACCTGAAGTCAGGCAAACCTGGAACGGACTGCCACGCTACCGAGTTATCTGTGCTTCTGATATTTATGATAATCTATTTTGAATTATCTTGACCTTCTTTATAGGCAATGGATTTATGCCATTTAAGCAGCCTGCAAAAGATAAGTGGATAGCAAAGAAGTAGAGCAGGGAGTTTGCAGTACACACAAACTGTAACATGTAATACAAAACAGAGCAACTTTCTGCATGAGGAGAATCTCAATATATGAGGTAGATATCTATTCTGAAAACATCAAGTGCCAAAAAGCGAAAGAGTTAAGAATAACCCACACAAGGCAAATGAAAGAAGAACAGGAAGGATAGTCCCACAGTGTAAGGACGTGTTTTTGAGCACTTCTCTCCTATTTCAAATAGGCTTCTGGATTTATAGGAGGCAATACCCGCCAACCTCATCTTTTTCTCTAGAAACCCACATAAAAAGTTGGAGACTTTTGTTTGGTTTAGTTGGGTTCTTTTGTTTGTTGCTTTGGGTTTTTTTTTTTCCTACAACACAGAATAAGGCAAAGGAAAGCAATGAGGTAAATCTAATTATCTCATTAGCTCCTGAGCAGATATCCCATAACACTCAGGACTGACACTGGAATATAAGTAAAAAGCATCTTTGAGAACAAATATAGTAACAAATCTAGGCCATACCATGATATAAAAATTGATTGTATGGGCAAAGTTAGCTATAAATTGGTCTATATTGTCACATATTCTAGGAGCACAAATTCCAGGACTGAAAAAGAATAAAATCAGTGTACTCAGTAAAAATCCTGGGCAACATTTTCATTTATGGAAATCTCAGTGAAAAAGATACTGGTATTCAATTTACCTAATTTGGGTGTCTGAACATCAATTCTATAAATCTCAGTTCACCACTCTAAAGTCTTTTTAAAGTCAATGAAAGGACATAGGTGATTCACTTCAACCTAAAGCGGGTGTATAATATTGCAAAAATAAACTATCTTCTTCGACAGTTCTTCTAACTATCTTCATCTTAGTCACTCAACTTCTGAATTGTAATACTCAGTAAGATGAATCATATTAAAGATTTCTTGCAAGATATTGATGTGAAACAAGTTTCCTGCAGAAGTGCTATTAAATCCAAAACTGAAGGTAGAATTCCAGCATGTGACATAAATAGCTGAAATTGAAAAGATGGAAGAACCTTCAAAATAAATTAATTTGATTATTGCAGGAGGAGGTAATTGATTTGTATATGCAGATGACTAAATAGAAAGCACAAAATACAGTACTGATGGAAAAACAGTTCAATCTTTTCACAGAAGATGCATCACCTAAAAGTCTCCTTGGCAAATTTATTCAATTTATTAGATTCTCTCTCTGACTACAGACAGATTAGATAGATCAAAACAATCAGCAAGCTAATTACTTTAAGTGCAGTATGGAAGAATCATGCTTCATGGTTCTTTCTAGAGGAAAAATAATTCTAGTAAATACTTTTCATAAGAAATGTTCTAGGAAAAAGATGTATTATATACTGAAAGACCTGATTGGGGCTGAAGTCTTGTCAGTGTGCTTTTTTATTTAAATATGCAGCTGCACCAAAGAGGAGCACAATAGAAAAATATGTAAGAAGGATAGTGAAATTTCAAGTGTACAACCTGAAACCAGATCTCAGCAAAGTGCTAGTCAAGTTTGAAAGAATTAATTGCTTTAGTCACTTCTTTGAAAAAGGAGACATCAAATCTGATCTAAACAAACCTAGAATCCTAAAGGATTTTCTAGCACAAATCTCCAAAGGAGAACTGTGCACTACATTGTGTAAAAGCCTTGGTAGGACTTGTGACATTCAGGTAGTTTAAAGATACCATCTACAAATAAGGGCCTTCTGGAGGAGATTCGAGTGCCACATCTTGGCAGACAACATTTTACTTGATGCGATCTTGGATGATGTGGACATTTGGTAATAGCTATGGACCATATGTTCCCTTCAGCTGGGCCCTGCTGTCCTCCTGCAGGATCTCACAAGAGATATTCAGCCAGCTGGCTGCTCGGCAGTGAACATGCACATGTCATCTTGACACCAGAGCCTCAGTGCCATCAGTGCCATGTCTGCCCTATGTGCCTCGTACAGCTTGAACAAAGAGCAGTGATCTGCTCCAGCAGGAGCAGCCAGAGCCAGATCAAGTCCTCCAGTGCCTTGGTGCCCAGCCGGGCCTTCCTGACCCCACAGGACCTCCTGACAGAGAAGTGTGTGAGACCATCTGTGCCTGTCTGCCTCGAGGCCAGCCGCATTAGAGCAACAAACAGTATGGCTCACTTTCTTTTACAATAACAACAGCTAAAAATAGATCCAGTTTTCCTCCCTCCTTCTCCTTTGCTGATTAACTGTACTCACCCCCAACCTCTTCTCTCCATCCCTGGGTCTGTTAGCTCTGTCTTGCTGCACCGTGCAGTGACAGCCACAGCCCCTCTCTCTTCTTGGGATCTGCAGCTTCAGGTCTTGTTTTCAGCTATCCTCTCTCTCTTTGCTCTTTCTTTGCTTTGCTCTTTTTCAGTTATGTCTTTGTTCTTTTCTTCTCCGTCCTCTAAACAGGCAGAAATTCTCACAAAATATTTTTCATTCCGCTGTCACAGTCAGATCACACTTAGGGTTTTGTTACCTCTAGTCTTATCGGTTATTCTTTCCCAATATTGTATTGTCCTCTGTACTCATGTGGTTTACCCAAACACTTAAATAGCCTTTAGTCACGAAGCAACAACATTAGCAGACAACATAAACCTATTACAAGGGTTACTCTATGAAAGTTTCGTGTTCAGAAGATGTACATAAAAGGAAAGAAAAGTAATTACAAAAGCAGAGGGAAAGTAACAGGACAGGGAAAATACATAAATAAATAAAGTAAAGGTGCTGTGTTGCTTCACAAGTCCTTGCCACCACAGGCATTGTGGATGCAGTGTAACCTGTGGAGCCCCAGGAGACAGTCCCACCCTAAGAGAGGGTTAGATTCAAGTAGATTAAACAGTCAAGAAGACCTGAAGGTCCTCCCTGTGCCTCTGTTGCTTGAGCCACTCCTGCATGTGGGTAAGGTTAATAACCCTCTGCAAGAAGGCCGGCTGAGGGTTGCATTAGGTCAGACTATAGTTCTAAATGAAAGGACTTCAAACCTGTACTGGTGGATGCCCTCGTGCAGGGCAGCCTCTGTGCTTCCCTAGATGCCTTCCAGACCTTATCACCTGTATTGGGTTTGTGTGGCAAGGTTTAGGTAGAAGGGGGGGGTGGGGTTTACAAGGGTAGCTTCTGATGGGAAGCTGCTGGAAACTTCCCCTATGTCTGATAGAGCCAATACCAGCCGGCTCTAAGACAAACTCACCACAGGCCCAAGGCCGAGCCCATCAGCAATAGTGGTAGTGCCTCTGTGATAACATATTTAAGAAGGGAAAAAAGTTGAAGAGAGACAGAAACAGCAGCCGGAGAGAGGAGTGAGAACATGTATGAGAAACAACCCTGCAGACACCCAGGTCAGTGAAGGAGGGGAGGAGGTGCTCCAGCCGCCGGAGCAGAGATTCCCCTGCAGCCCATGAGGAAGACCATGGTGAGGCAGGCTGTCTCTCTGCAGCCCATGGAGGTCCACAGTGGAGCAGACATCCACCTGCAGCCTGGGGAGGACCCCACGCCAGAGCAGGTGGGTGCCCAAAGGAGGCTGTGACCCCATGGGAAGCCCACGCTGGAGCAAGCTCCTGGCAGGACCTGTGGCCCTATGGAGAGAGGACCCTACACAGGAGCAGGTTTTCTGGCAGGACTTGTGACCCCCACGGGGGACCCACGCTGGAGCAGTTTGCTCCTGAAGGACTGCAGCCCGTGGAAGGTACCCATGCTGGAGCAGTTCGTGAAGAACTGCAGCTCATGGGAAGGACCCACATTGGAGAAGTTCGTGGAGGACTGTCTCTTGTGGGAGGGACCCCATCTGGAGTAGGGGAAGAGTGTGATGAATCCTGCCCTTGAGGAGGATGAAGCAGCAGAAACAACGTGTGATGAACTGATCATAACCCTCATTACCCATCCCCCTGTGCCACTGAGGGGGGGTAGGTAGAGAATCTGGAAGTGAAGCTGTGCCCATGAAGAAGGGAGTGGTGGAGGGAAGGTGTTTTGATATTTGGTTTTACTTCTCATTATCCTACTCTGGTTGATTGGCAATAAAGTAGGTTAATTTTCCCCAAGTCGAGTCTGTTTTGCCTGTGACAGTAGTTGGTTAAGTGAGCTCTCCCTGTCCTTATCTTGACCTGGGAGCCCTTTATTATATTTTCTCTCCCCTGTCCAGCTGAGGGGGGAGTAATAGAATGGCTTTGGTGGGCACCTGGCACCCAGACAGGGTCAATCCATCAAATCACGAGATGTCTCTATGACGTCCTTCCTAGCAGCTGGGAACACATGGCACAGCGCACAGTGTCCCATAGGATCTTTCCTATAGCCACAGTCATCAGAAGACTAGATCCACAGCCATGTTTGAAAAGGTCAGAGCTGGACCCATTGCAGAAACTGGGAAAAAACAGGGAAGAGTTCTCAAAAAGATGGCCCTAATAATCTAGTGACTATGTTCAAAGTGATGGGATGGCAGTTTTCTGCATTCTACTCAACTGTAAAAAACAGAAAATCTGAATAGCAGCAGGAAGGAAATGTCAGCAAGGAGAAGTGGTGCGGATTTGGGTCATGTTTGCTGTGAAATGGATTCTGTACACATCAGACTTCCTCACTGTGTCTTTGTAGCCTGCTTTGTACTGGAAGTGGATTGAGCATGTGGTGCTGCAGGAAAGAAATTAACCAGTGGTACTGCAGAATGGAGGGGTGCTGGCCAGTCTGCTATGTGTTCTTTGTGGCATGCTGCTGCCCTGTCAGGTACAAAAGTAGTCAAGCAGGGTTTCTGTGTGCTACACGGTTAGCACACTTACACCTGCAGTGCTGTTGCATGGAAAGCGTACCTAGTGTCCCAGAGGAGCTGTGATGACGTTTTGTAGAAGGACCACTGTTAGAACCACATTCCCTGGACCCAAAGCCTGCTCTATGAGAGGAACCAAAAGATACTCATTTTCACCCTGAATGTCAGATGAGGCACAGATTTTGTGTCCACAGCATAGCAGATGAAATATGGTTTCTGCCAAACTCTGATAGGGCTGGCTTGGAAATGGGGCATGCTCCGGATTTCTACAAGGCCTCAGAGAAATTCGGCAGATAAAATAGACCTGTGTCAGGAGGGGGGAGGAGGAGAGCAAAGAAAGTTGTATCACTTAACATTTCTTTTGAATGTGCCTAGGCTGAGTTGGGGTCATGGGAGATGGGCTATGCAAGAAAAGAGCAATGGTGGAAAGTTCCTCCAGATATTGCTTTATAAACGAAATGACATTTGGTAATAAAGGCTGCATTTATTGCTTTCAGGAATGTGGGAGGCATGGGGGTTTTGGGAGCAAGCAGTGTGTGCAGTGTCATTTTGGTGAGTAGCATGGCTCCTTTTTCCCCATGCAGAGGACAATCAGAGACAATCACATGTGTGGCCATGTGTGGAGTCCTGACAGGATCTGTCTTGTTCAGGACATGAGCGTGTGACTGTTTCTGCTGCTACCACACCACATACCCTTTGGGGTGGCACCCTGCTCTGAGGCATAGCTGGTTGCTATGCAGACATAATCCATCAGCTGATGATTTTTTTCTTTCTTTTCTGCTGAGTTGCCATGGGAGACTGTCAAGCTGCAGCAATGGTAGGTTCACCCTACCCCAGGCATATTTGCTCTCTGTATGTGCCATTCTCAGTGTCATTAAGCTTGAGATTCCCCTTCTTCCCTCCCCTGCCAAGAGCATAAATACAATTTACACTCACTAGATCTCTCCTCAGTTCTTCCCTCTGCCCCTGGACCTGACAGCAATGGCAGCAGTGGCAGGACAGCTTAGGTAGGTGTCTGCCCTTGGCACAGACTGAGGAAACGAGTCCTGCTGTGGGATGCTGGGCTACTCCTTGGACAGGGGAGGGTGCTGCAGCTGCAGACAGCAGATGCCTGCCTTGTATGGAAAGGCAGTGTTCCTGGCATCTAAATACTCACTGCCGAGTATAGTATGAGAAAATACAGGGAGCTACACAGTGAGAGGTCCCCAGCCTGCATGCAGGAGGGTATTTTTGTTTACCATTGCATTACCAAGCACCATGCTCTGCCACAGGCAATCTTGCCACCTCAGTCTAGACCAAACAGAAGACTCACAGACAAAGCAGACTCAACTAGGGAAATTGCTTTTTGTAATTTAGTTTATCGCCATTTAGCACAATTTTTTGATTACTGATTTGGGTATTCCAAAAAAAAGGCAACAAGCAAATAAACAAGCATTTAAGGAAATACCTTTCCTCTCCCTTCCCCAGGCTTAGCATAGGCAAATCATATTTCCTCCCCACTTTTCAGTCCTGGCTTTCCTTGGTTTTGCTGCAGATGATGCTCAGCCAACCCAGTTCCTTTGGTGAGGTGATGGACAGTGCAGAAGGCTGGGGTTGGTGCATAATGGTTTCTCTATGCCACTCCTTGTTTCTTGCTCATTTTCCTCCACTGCTCCTGGCTTCTTCCTTGTTTCCCTCTGCCACAGCATGGGTCACCCACAAGCACAGTCCCTGAGGGGTGTCCCTGCTCTGGAATGGAGCGCCTGTGACCCCAACAACCACCCCTTCCACATCTTGTAGAATCATAGAATGGTTTAGGTTGGAAGGGGCCTTTAAAGATCATCCAGTCCAACTCCCTTGCCATGGGCAGGGACATCTTTCACTAGATCAGGTTGCTCAAAGCCCTTACAGAAACCAAGGTAGATGACATCAGTTGCTCTTCCCTTGTACACCAACACAGTCACCCCATCGTAGAAGGCCATTAGATTAGTCAGGCACAATTTGCCCTTGGTGAAGCCATGTTGGCTGTCTTGCATCACCTCCCTGTCTTCCATATGCCTTGATATAGCTTCCAGGAGGATCTGTTCCACCATGTTACCAAGCACAGAGGTGAGAGGCTGGCGGACTGGTAGTTGCCAGCGTCTTAATTTTTACCAATTTAAAAAATGGGCATATTTCCCTTTTTCCAGTCACTAGGGACTTTGCCTGACTGCCACAACTTTTCAAATGTGATTGAGAGTGGCTTGCAACTACATCAGCAAATTCCCTTAGGACCCTGGGATGTATCTCATTACGTCTCATGGACTTATGTGTATTCAGGTGCCTCAGATAGTCTTGAACCTGATCTTCTCTGGTGATGGGAGGGACTTCATTCTGCCAGTCCCTGCCCTGAGTTTCAGGCGCTTGATAAATGTAGGAAGAGAGATTACTGTTCAGAAAATGAGGCAAAAAAATAGTTGAATACCTCAGTTTTCTCTCTTTTGGTTGTCACCAGTTCTCCTGCCTTATTTATTGTGCGAATACATTCTCTTTAATCTTCCTTTTTTGGCCAACATACATGTACAAGCCCTCACTATTATTCTTAGCATCCTTGGCCAAATACAGCTCCATCTGTGCCTTAGGTTTTCTGATCCCATCCTTACACATCTGGGTAGAGTCCCTATATCCTTCCCAGGATACACGTCCATGGTTCCACTGCCTGTGCATTTCCTTCTTACACTGAAACATGCTGGTGTCCTGCCTTACTTGCCCTTTTTCTTACATTTGTGAATCAAGAGCTCTTGTGCTCTAAGAAACATGTCCTCAAAGAGCTGCCAGCTCTGTTCAGCTCCTTTGCCCCTGAGTGCAGTTTACCAGGGGATCCCATCCATCAGTTCCTTAAAGTTTGCTCTACTAAAATTCAGCAAGCTGACTCTAGTCTTCACCTGGCCCATATCCCTCACGATTGTGAACTCCACTAGGGTATGATCACTGCAGTCCAGGCTGCCACCAATCGCTGCCACCAATCTTGACATATCTATTTATCCATGTTGGTATGCAATAGGTCAGTAACACTTCTCCTCTAGTCAAGCTGTCTATCACCTGGATTAAGAAATTATCCTTGTCACTCACCAAGAGTGTCCTGGACTGCTTACAGCTTACTGTGCCACTTTTACAACAGATGTCAGGGTGATTGAATTCCCCCAGCAGGATCAGAGCCTGCAAGCGTGATGCTTCCTGTCATTGAAAAATGACTCATCAACAGGCTCCCCTTGATCAGGCTGCCTGTAGTAAATGCCAACCACAAGGTTTCCTTTGTTGGTGTGTCCCCTAATTTTTTACCCATAAGTTATCCACTGGTTTTTAAAGACAGCTCTGTGCAGTCAATCCACACTTTTCCATAGAGGGCAACCCTCCACCCATCGTTCCTCGCCTGTCACTTCCAAAAAGTTTAGAGCAATCAATTGCAGTGCACCAATCATGCAGTTCATCCTACCAAGTTTCAATGATAGCAATTAGATCATAACTTTCTAGCTGCACAGCTAGCCTCCTGTTTGCAACCTGTGCTGGTATAGAGGCACTTCCTCTTTAGAGGAACATACCCTAATTTCTTTGAGGCATATCACGGGTGTTTACCTGTTGGTTCCTTATACATCAGCAGCCCCTGGCTCTCCTCTGTTGCTCAAAACTCCAGTTTGAAGATCTCTGTCTAAGTCTGACCAGCTTGTTGACAAAGACCTTCTTGCACCACTTGGCCAGGTGAAACCCATCAGCTCCCAAGAGACCAGGCTTCTCAAAGGTAGATCCATGATCACAGAAGCCAGAACCTTGAGCACAGCACCAGCCATGCAGCCAGGCATTCACCAGTTCAATTTGTCTCCTCCTTCCTAAACCCCTTCCTCTGACTGGGAGGATAGAGGAGAAACCACCTGTGCACCAGATCCCTTTAATGTTGCTCCAAGGGACATACTGTCTCTTTTGATGGTTCTGAGTTGCCTTCTCCCAGTATAGTTAGACCCTAGGTGGAATAGTAGGAGCAGATGTTAACCTGAAGGGTTCACTAGGCCCAGCAGCCTCTCAGTGGTATCATGAATGGGAGCTCCTGGTAGGCAGCTCAGACAGGCAGCTCCTTCATTTCTTCTCCCACAGTGTCTGACAGTCTCTCATCACTGCCCGAGCAGAAGCACTGTGAGGTCCCCCAGCTGCAGCAGTTTTGGGGTGTGTTGGGCTGTTTGTATTGGTGTCAGGTCCAACTCGAGCCAGCTGTGCTCAGCACAGGTCATGGCCACCTCCCACCCAGGGCATCCTGGCAGCCCCCTGCCACCCAAAACCTGCCAGTTATGTCTGACACAAAAATCCAGAGAAATCCCCTTGACTTCTGGTTCGCCTTCCTTGCAGTCATCCACCCTGTTGGGACCTTTCATCTCTTCACTATTTCACCAGTTGTAGGTTAACGACAGGGCTGAAAACCAGCACTTTAGAGGTGGGTCTTTGTAGTACAATAGCAGGAGTGACTCTGGGGCAGTTCAGGCACAGCAAGGAGGGCAGGAAGGGACTGACATGTAGCCTTCCACCATATTGCTGAAGGACTGTGACTGAGTGACACTGCTAAAGTGATATGGCCTCATCCATACCGTATGACTCCATTCGAGGGCCAGTGACAACTGGCAGGCAATGGTTAGCACTGACACAGTGCCATCTGGTTTGAACCAGAGCAATGTAAGAGACAATGCTAACAAACTAGCAGCGCAGATGACTGCAACCCCACACTAGCAAACTTCTTCAGTGATGAAGATGGTAGGACAGAGTTCACCCTCAGCAAGTTTACAAATGACACAAAACTGGGAAGAGGATCTGATAGACCAGATGGTTGTGCTGCTGTTTGGAAGGACTTCAACGGGCTGGAGCAATGGGCCAACAGAAACCTCATACAGTTCAAGCAAAGGAAAATGCCTAGTCCTGCACCTGGGTAGGAATGACTCCATACACCAGTATATGCTGGGGGCCAAGCAGCTGGACGACCAAAATGGTTTTACAGAAAAGGACCTGAGGGTCCCTGTGGACAATAAATTGAACATGAGCCAGTGCTGTGCCTCTGCAGCTAAGAGGGGCAATAGTACCCTGGGGGACATTAGGCAGAGAGCATTGCCAGCAAATTGAGGAAGGTGATCCTTCCCCTCTGCTCAGCCCTGGTGAGACACATCTGGAGTGCTGGTTCATGTTCTGGGCTTACCAGTACAGGAGACACAGACATACTGGAGAAAGTCCAGTGAAGGAGTGAAGGGGCATGAAGATGATCAAGGGACTGGAACATCTGACATACAAGGATAGACATCTGGGATCATTTTCCCCAGAGACGAGAAGGTTCAGGAGGAACTGATCAATGTGTATACATACTTGGTAAGGGGAGTAAAGAGAACGGAACCAGACTTTTCTCAATGGCACCCAGTGAGAACACAAGAGGCAAAGGGCACAAACTGAAATACAGGAATTTCCATTTAAATATAAGAAAAATCTTTATATTGTGAGGGTGGTGAAACACTAGAACAGGTTACAGAAAGAGGTTGTGGGTCTCTATCCTTGGAGGTATTCAAAACTCAGTTGGTCATGGCCCTGAGCAACCTACTGTAGCTGAACGTGCTTCAAGCAAAGGGCTAGGACTACATCATCTCCAGAAGTTTCTTCCAACATTAACTATTTTGTGCTTCTTTGTTTCTGTGATTCTCTGCTTTGTTTAATCATTGCTACAGATGTAGCAGTAGAGAACTAGAGTCCTGGTCACACCATGTTATACATCTGCCATACAGCCAAGATGAAGGCCCAGTTGCAAAGTATCAAAGACAGAACCAGAGTTACAAGTTATATAATTACTGATGCATTTGCAACTGTTAAGTTATGATTGCTTGCTTGTATACATAGAAACAATTACAATGATTTTATATTGTTCCTCTTAAAGATCCTCAAGAAAAGGAATACCCCAGGTGTATCAAGTCTGGCAGCTGTAGAAATGGAAACTTCACTCATGGTGCTCTGAATCAGAGTATGTCTGTATATGGCTGCATATACACATTAGCAGCACCCTACTTGAGTTTAGAAGCCTAACATCTTTTTAGGACTTCTAATGTCAGGCAACAACCATATTTTGGTACACCACACACACACTGGAGCTGGCTTAGGCTAGCCACCTCAGAATATGTTTTGTTCTTTTGTAAATCCACTTAGACACGCTGTAAAACCAAGACATATGCTTTCAGTGCTAAGCATAGGAGTACCTTTAGTCAAGTATTTAAAAGGCTTGTTAAGAAAAATCTTATTTATTTTCACTACATTTCTCCACTGATGAGAATGTTCTACATCAGGCAATACTCCAGAATATAATAATAGAGGACAAGAATGAAGGACAGATCTGAACATTACTAAGCTTTGAAGGATCTTCAAAGATGAGAATGAATTTTTATGGGGCCTATGAGGAAAAGCTCTCAGTGTGAACTGAGCAATAAAAAAATATGAGTTAAAGTTTGTCCAAACAGGCTTCTACAGAAAAACTCCCAGACAGTGTGATCATCTTTAGACTGCACAGAAGTAGACCTTCAAAGATAAGGAAAAAAGGAACAGTGTTTATATTATATAAACTTTTTTTTTTTTTCCATGAAATTAGATGTGTTTATTGAAGGAATACTATTATAATGTATAAAATAATCAGAACCCCATGTGACTCAAGTTTGCACCTGGCCTCCTTCAATTATTGGGAAATATATTGTCTTACCCCCTTGAATGCTATAAAGAAGTAGTTTAGCAACAGAATAATATACCACAAATAAATATGGAATTCTGAGGGCCTAAATTTTCATATTTTATAGCATTGTTAATGTAAGTACTCTGCTTCACTGTACCTTATCTTTTCCTCATTTTTAATCATCTCTTGCTAAACTACTCACAGAACTCCTACTGAGATTCTGTTAATTTCATTGGAAATGCCATATATAAAGTGGCATGGAATCTGTCCAAAAATTAATAAACCTAATCCAAACATAATCTGTTCCATATCTATTCCATACTTTGAGGGGCTTTGTTAGTTCATGCAACAGTACCGTTACTGTGCCTCTCAAGACAGAAAGGTCAAAGACATATGGAAGTATTCCCTTCATTCTTACAGTTAAACATATAATTTCAAGAGTAGATTTGTATGAGAAGGCTTGGGGAAGGAAGTAAAATCATCACAAAGGTCTAAAATGGGGATGATTCATTAACTAGTGTTTTCTGTGCAAATTAGGGGAAAAATGGCTATCAGTTAACCGCTTCTGACCTGGAAGAGGTAACTACATAAAAAGCAATCACAATACAAATTAACAATATGTATTATTTGAGAAATTAATAGAAATGGCTTTGTTCTGTTTTTTAACTTCCTAACCTACTTTTTCACATAAGACACAACATTGTAAGAGCTGTAGAAATAAGCTTTACAATCTCCTCAGTTTTTATGACGACAATGCAAAGAAAATTCTAAACATTTTTCCTTTGCCCTTAAAATAATGCTTGTATTAATGTAAGCCTTTGCACAGTATGATATGTGAAATTTATATATTTCACAATGTATTTTTTTATCCATAATGTGCCTAATCATAAGGACACATCACCAAAAGGAGGGGATTTTTAATATTATATTATGAAGTCACCCAAAAGCCAGTGCTATGGACTGGTTTTCTTTTTGCTAGGTGCCCAGAAAGTGTGCAGTCCACATATGAAAAATCCTTGATTTAAGGGCATGACAAAAGGGGTTCTCCTACTCCACCATTACTGCTTTTGAAACTCCAAAATTTATTTCATTCTGCATTGGGATGAAAGTAAGTGTTAAGTGGTTTAAGAGAGTCTGGCCACCTTCTCCAGCTGATCCAGCCCAGAACTTCTCCAGCCTGGCTTCTGCAGCCCAGCCCAGTGCCCCCGTGATGTGTGGTCTATGCCCAGGCTGAGGGACATGGCTGGATCTTTCCTGGTTGCAGGCTCAACCAGCTCAGAAGCTGAGCACATGTCCCAGAGACACACAGGCACACACAGGGTTATACACAGACACATACAAGACATTGATATAGCCAGTCCCACAGATTGCCACAGACAGAAAGTGGTGCCTTCAACTGCACCCATGTATAGGACTCACATAAAACATAAATAGAAAGCCAAATGCCCTTCCTCCTCTTCAGCTGGTAGAGATAGAAGTTCACTAATGAAGGCACACTCACAACTCTGCAGGTTCACAAGTGCACATTCTCAGATCCCTCAAGCACCAGCACAGCCCGTCTCTCTACTTGGCACCCCTGCCTGGATCCTGGGCCCCCTTACCCATTTCATGGGTCTCTTACTTGCTGGCTATTGCAGCTTGATGGTCGCTAGCAAACACACAGCACTCACACATTCTTCTTCATCCACTCCACATTCACAAGTCCCCCTAAGCGTACCACCACAGAACCCTTGCCCACCTGATACCCCAGCCCAAACCTGAGGACCCCCTGCTTGCCATCTGGTCCAGCTTAAAGTTTGCTAGCGAATACACATGCACACCCCACACGCACCAGGATTGGGGAAGATACAAACACTCACCCCCCAGCAGCCAGCACCAGGCACACAGACTGTGACCTGTGGCGCAGAGCCCCTCACTCACCTCACTCATGCCAGCCCCTCTCAGTAGCTGGTTTGTGGGTGTGAGAGACTGAATTGGCCCCTGGAGCCATTTGTCTCAAAGATTGTTAAGCAAGACACGCCTCTGACTGATAAGGCCACTGACTATCCAGGAGAGGAGATCTGAACTGTCATCTGGAGCCGTTTGTCTCAAAGTTTGTTTGTTGTGAGAGATTGAACTGTGAACTGTTTCCATTTGTCTCTGGGATGGCTTGTCAGGCAGGGTGCTTCTCTGGCTGATAAGGCCATTTAGGCATCCAGGGAGGAGACAGGGCTGGAGCCAGCAAAGTATGCAGGAATGGAGGAGACTACCATTGTCTGGAGTCTTTGAGATAACTACTGTTTTCCTGGCGTTGATCACGCGAAGGTCGCGTGATAAACGAAACCTGCAGTGCATGAACAGTACGTATGTGCATGTATCGGACTATGCCCTATAAAAAACCGTGGAGACAAGCCGTGGAGGCGCACCCCATCACCAAAGAACTGAAGACTGAGAACCAACAAGACGCCGCTGGATCCATGGTGGTGACTATCTTTGCAACTCTCTCCCGACTGCTTGCTTGATTTCTACCTTTTTCTTCCATTCTATCCTATCGCTATTTTCTACTTTTGACACTTTTTATAATAAACACTCTTTTAGGTATACGGCATTTGACCTCGTTTGTGTCTTAATCTCCCTCTTGGGATCATATCGAAACCTTCCCCGACATTGGATCGGGACAGTGGGACACACGCAGTTCCCACTCCAGTGGCTGGACGTTAAAGACACCTACTTGCTCCAACCCCCCCATCTGACTCCAGTAGCTGGCACAAATTTTCACTCACACCAGTACTGGTCTTACCAGTAGCTGGCACTTCTTCCTTGTAGCACACACACACATGGGGCAGTGAGTGAGATTATGAAGAGAGACAGTTAAGGAAAGATTTATTAAGAACATATAAGAGGATAGGACCCACAGCAGTAATCAGGCATAGGGCTCATCCAGACAAGTGTACTGGCTGGCCCCATTTTACACAGGACCAGACCCTTTTATACCCTTTCCTGCCTACTCCATTTTTGTTCCTCCGTGCTCCCCCTTCCCCTGCAGGTGCCCCATGGGTTTGTACAGCTCTATGATTCCTGCACCCATCCCAGTCCAGGGTCTCCCCTGGTTTACAATCTTATCAGTTGCAAAGTCCATGTTGATCTTCCTGGAAGTAGCATCTGTGGTTTCTCGACAGCCCATCAATTAGTGTGAGTGGTGAGGCTTGTTTTTTGTCATTGTCTCCGTGTTTGCTTTGTCAGGTGTGTGTCTTGGTATATTTTGGTTTCTGGCTGCCCCCTTTTCCCTTGGTTTCCCAATTGACAAGCTCCCAGTCAGATATCCTTGCTGGAATAAACATTCTCACACTCTCACATGCCCTCATCAATTAGAGTGACTGACCAGATTTGGTTCTCATCCTTTGTTGGTCAGGTTTGTGTCCCTGGACATTCTTGTTTATGACTTCCTACTTTTCCTCTCTCCTCGTTTAACCCCAGTAGGGACCTCAGCCCCACACAGCCACTCTCTTACTTCCCACCCCCAGTGGGATGCGGGAGAGAAACGGGAAGGTAACAGTGAGAAAACTTGTGGGCTGAGATAAAGACAGTTGAAGAGGGAAAGCTAAAGCTGCACACGCAAGTAAAGCAAAATTAATTCATTCATCACTTCCCATCAGCAAGCAGGTGTTCAGCCATCTCCAGGAAAGCAGGGCTCCATCACGCGTAATGGTGACTTGGGAAGACAAACACCCTAACTCCAAATGTCCCCCCCTTCCACCTTCTTCCCCCAGCTTTTATTGCTGAGCATGACATCATGTGGCCTGGAATATGCCTGTGGTCATTTGGGATCAGCTGTCCAAGCTATGTCCCCTCAAAATCCTTGTGCACCCCCAGCCTGCTCACTGGTAGGGTGGGGTGAGAAGCAGAAAAGGCCTTGGCTCTGTGTAAGCACTGCTCAGCAGTAACTAAAACTTCAGTCTGTTATCAACACTCTTCTCATCATTAATCCAAAACATAGCACCAGACAAGCTACTGTGAAGAAATTTAACTCTATCCCATCCAAAACTAGTGCATCTTGTTACCCCTTGTTGCATTGAAAAAGGTCCTTGACCAGATACCCTCAAAGGAGCAGACACTCACCTTCCACATACCCTTGCATAAGGCCTTTCAAAAATTTACATCAAAAAGTCAAATGAGAGACTAATTCAA
This sequence comes from Pandion haliaetus, assembly GCA_013401275.1. NCBI lineage: Eukaryota > Metazoa > Chordata > Aves > Accipitriformes > Pandionidae > Pandion > Pandion haliaetus. The sequence continues at coordinate 21,048 of VYZV01036436.1, read as the reverse complement.
TATCTAGGGAACTTCCCTAGAACATGGTAAAGTATTCTTGAAAACGTTTTAAACACAGGTGCAAGAGAGAAGAGATTCATGCTAGAATGAACAACTAATCACAACACTTGCCTGACACATAGGAAATTGTTTGCTTTAAGCTGAGCACAGCAAGGAACCTGGATTGTCAGTCTGGAGTATCAACACTCCAGGTGAATGCCCTGAAGCTTGAAGTATTGACACCTCTGTGCTAAGAGCTTTCTACCTTTCTTTTTGTATGGTTTCTTCATTTTGTATTCCCTCCCTCCCCCAAAAGGTTTACTTTTTCCACCCCAACTCATGGAAAGATTTAGATTCAATGAGCTGACACACCCTGACAGAAAATTCACCTGTTTTTTTACAAAAAACCTGAAGTAGTTCTTTTCTAGGAGAAAGTTATTGTTTACTTAGTTTATACTAACTGATACTGTCATGCAATAAAAAATTATGTGTATCTGCAAGGGCACTGCTATATTTGTTGTTTTGGTGTGGTTTTTTTTCCCATTGAATTGTGGAGGAAGGAATTGAAACATTAATGCTATAAATTATTGTATTTTTGTACAAAATGGAAATTTTTTAGATATTAAAATTTGAAATCTGCAAATGGTATTAGAGCAACATTCAAATCACTAATTTCCTAATAGCTATTATTTAGCTTTCCCCAAACTCTTCTGGCGGTGTGACGAGGTTCTGGTACTGTGAGGAGAGTTTAGTTCTCTGTGAGCTCACTGTTACAGCAGGAATTTAAGAACTATCTTATGGAGTAGTTCCACCTAGCTGTGATGACACTTTTTACCATCAGCTTTCCAGTGCACATGAAAGCACCGACTATCCCATCTCTTTTTAAGATCCAAGCATTACTGGCATATTATTTAAAATTCTCCATCTTGCTAGATGATTAGTGTTTCTCTGGTCTGTTATGGAGCTCAGCATCACAGGAGCTGCTTTTCACCATCCTCCTAAAGTGATAATTTCAAAAGAAAATTACAAGTATGAAAGTACACAAGTGCCTTCTCAATGAAACTTGCTAAAGACAGAAAACAAAAAAGCAGTGAATGAACACAGGATGCGTAAAAGTCCTTGGGGGAAAAAAGGTAGAAGCAACAGATGTAAATTTAGATGATTGAAGAAAGGTAGGAAAAGGGTCAGAAAATGAAGGACTAAGTGTCTAAAGGACAAGTAGCACTAAATATAAAAGAATTGTATTTGTATATTTTCAGTGCTTAGGGACAAACTAAAACAGAAGCTGAAAAATAAAGTGACCACACAAAATAACAAATAACAAACAACCCCTACCTTCAGAGCTAGCTTGAACTGACAGGAGCTGGACTCCTGACTGTAAACAAGATAGATTTTAAGAAAGAACAAAAAGAAAGAAAACCCACAAAAAATCAGATTAAGTGTTTTTTTCAGGATCCAAAATTAAAGATACTAAGAGAAAGCACTTGTAGTTCAGTTACTTCAGGAGGGAAACAGATCTGATAATGTGAGTAAAGACTATTTTTTTCAACTGTTGAGGCCAAAGCTCAGAAAGTGAAAAAAAAATTCTTCCCTCCGTACTATATTTCCTATTTCGTAAACTAAATATTAATCTTAATAATGCAGAACATTAGCTAAAACTTCCCATCGATAAATATTTGATAATGTATGTTCCTTTGATTTTATTTCACATTAGAAACTTTATCAAAGATTTAGTGCAACAAACATAAAGTAGGAAAAAGGGCTGAGTCATATTACAAGCAGCCTTTATAGCCATGACAGACAGAAACCTACACAAACATTTCTGTACAATTCCAGAAATCCACCCAGAATCTAGTCATCACTGAAAGTAAATATATATAACTGCTTTAATGGGTATAGTGTGAACTCTCCACAAACCTTCTTGATAAATACCCAATGGTTTTAGTACTGAATTTTTCTAGTCATAATTAAAAGAAAAAATAAATGCCAAGTTGCGTAAAGCTACAGATTCCTCATAAAACAGGAAGTCCTTGAGTATATTCCTCACCACCAGAGACAAATAACCTACTTACAAATGATTCTCAATCAATAACAATTGAATGTGTCAGCATCCATTGAGTCTCAGCCCTTTCCATTGTTTGCTACATGTAATGCTATTTATTCATTAGTTTCTTAATATAAGTAAAGAATTCTTACTGTTACCTGTAGAACAGAAAAAAGCTCCAATACGTAACTGATAGTCATCTCATGTTTTATCCAGATCTGTTGTACATTGAGTTTGAAAGGAAAAGTGTTCTTATTGCAAAGCCTTTTTTTAACTTTTTCTTCAAAGATGAACATTTATGATTTTATATGCAACAATACTCAGTTCGATTTTGTACTAGAGGTCTAATGACACTTAATGCACTAAATTATAGTCCTGCATTTGCACTGCCACGTTATGTTAAGAATCACCCTTGCATTATAATGCCTCAGAGTTAGCATAAATAAAGGCTAAATAACATATTTATATGCCCAAGCCAGATGGGAGTAGGGAGAAAAAACATGTAATTAAATGTAATGAAGTGTTGCTTCAGCAGAATACTTCCCCATACATGAAGAAAAATCCCTCTGGGCCTGAAGAGGGTGGGTGAGACAAAATACATGACACCTCTCCACTGAGGCATTTGCTATCCCTACTATAGCTTGTGAGCAATAATCTGTGCTTATTCCTTCAATGCAACAAGAACTACAGGGACACTGACAGCTGGGAACAGCAGCAAAATATAAATCCTGTCAGAGCCACCTCATGATGTTTCCTTGCGCTGATAGGCACCAACAGCCTGTTCAAGAAGAAGCTGTAGTCACATGCCTAATGAAAAATAAAATGAGAATTTCAGCTCTTAGCAGCAGAAACCTCCTTCTTTATGTGGGACTGAACCTAACACCATTCACAGTAGTAGGCACATATTTTCCACCTAGTCCTAGTCCTACTGCTATTCCAATCATTTGTAATGACTGCCTGAAAGTCTTAAATAATTCTTGTAGCAAGGACAAGCATTCAAGATCTCCCTGTTTCTGAAAGACACCACAAAATCATTACCATTGCCTTGTTCTTTTCTTTTGCTACTAAACCCTCTTCCAATTTAGCACAGAAATCAAAGAAACTTAAAAGACCACTTGTCTACTGTGAAATTCTGGAGCAGCATGGGTAGAGCTATCTACTTGCCGCTCTGCCCTATAAAACTGTGCCCCTGAGAGCGTAAAGGATTTAACATTTCCTAATGAATAAACTTGAACATCTTCCTGATCATCTAACGGAGTTTGATTTCCTTTCTGAAATGCCTGCTACTCCTTACACCATCTATGGACAGTATGGGCATCGAATGCGAACTTTTCCTTGGACTGAAAACATCAAAGTTTAAGCCATTGCAAACTTGATGTCGGTGAGGACCTATTATTTACATTTCCAATACATTGTTACCTTAGTTCTGAATGCTGCAATGTCTCAGCCACACAAGGACTGAAATACATTTTTAAGTGCATATATTCAGACTTAAAAAGAAAATTCCTTTTTTAACATAGATGAAACTTGTATATGCTATGATAAAGCCCTTCATTCTGAAAGATGCTTTTTATCTGAAGTAGTGTTGGAAAAGAAGTGCATTTTTTTACCACATGAAGGAAAATCCATTATTTATTTTCAAACAGTAAAAGGAATTGTTTAGGTTGGAGAACTGCATAGCCCAGATTGGTAATGAGACTTAACCTGAGTACTTTTTTGGTCTGAATTACATTATCTACATAAAGTGAATGTAGGCAGTACATTCACAACTATAGTTTAATCCAGTGAGACTGTGGACATGTTGAAGGGAGACAGGAGACAAGCCTGAAATACTACATACCTTATAGGCAATGTTCACCCAGCACTACCTTCTAAGTCCTTAAGAGACTATACCGAGGCAGGAGAACCTATTAACCAACATAAAAATGTAAACTTTTTCTGACTTTTCACACAATTAGTAATCAGGACTCTGCATAAAAAACAGGATAGGTGAGGAGAATGTGCCCATCTGCTCAGAGGCAAGAGATTTGGAAGACCTACAAAATGCACTAGGTGCTTCCAAAGTAACAAGAATCCTTGGCTGAGATACATGTTCTGCTACCAACTCGCAAGTATGGCTGAATTCCAGAAAATAATCTGTTTAACCTTACAAGCCTGTATGTATGTGTTTGGATCCAGGTGGCTGCAGCACCTGCTCACACAGCTACTCAGGAATAATTTTCTCCACCCTTGGTATATGTGCAGCATTTTTACTGTGGCCCACAGTAAAAGATACATGTGAGAAATTTAAATCACATTAACATGAACACTTCTTTCCAGCCTCTTCCCCACAAATCAGTGCATAGTTAGTAATTACTAAAAGTAATAACCCTTCATCTTGTAATTTCTGTGTTCAGTTTACTTCTAGGAAGTTCTGTATGTGGCATAGTTTAAGTTAAATCATCAGCAAACTAAGATACAAATGACAAATGCTGGATTTATGCAGTTCATAATTTTAAGCTTTAATGATTATGTATGATTTACTGAGGGAGTTTTATGAGTCATATCTGTAATGTCATTGGCTATGCAATATTTAATCAATGAAATATTTACAAGTTAAAATCAACTGTAAATGTCATGTTACAAACCCCACATTTGTGCTAAAATTTATTGTTTGCATAGCATGGAACTTAAGCTGGTTTTTAAGCAAAGAAATTACTGAAGCTAGCATTTAGATGTTTTAGCAAGAAGCTATTTTCTTAATTTGAAGTGTTCTGATTTTTTTCCCCATTTGGGGCAGGATTATTCTAATTTAATTTTTTTGTTAGAAGGTCATTAGCCTTGAAAAATATCATTTTTAGTGATGGTAACTGCCAAACTACCATATGTGCTCTGAATACCAGTTATATAGCCATTCTTTGTCTATTTAAAGCAGTAAAAATGCAATCATGATAGAGAGCTGTTTGCCATTGTTGTGGCTATGTTCAGCACACAGCTGTGGAACATACTGATGTTGATTTATCAGGTAGCACAAGTGCTGCTGTAAGCACCTATTTCTGAGGACCATGGGATTAGTTAAGGAAGCTGGGTTACCATGAGATTCCAAAGTGGGATCGCACAAAACTTATATATGCCTCTATCAGTATGAAGTGAAATTAATTTTCTAGGACACGGCTTTTTTGATACAAGCTTAGGTTTAGCAAACCCAGAGACTTTGAATTTGGCTGACAACTGCTCTGTGATCCTGGGATAGGTATACCTACCTGAAGCTTCCCTCACATTGATTGACAGTTTTAGTTATTTACGTAGCCTTCTGGACTTAAACCTCTGTCATGTAATGCAACAGGACTCTAATTCAGTTGAGACCTCTAGCAGTTAGTAGTAATCAGCACCCTCTCTTTCAGGTAACACTAACCGAACTCAAAATAGGAATCTCTGATACTGTGTTTTCATATCACTTAGCTGGCAAAAAAAATAATTGTTCTTATCAACCTGGATGAAAAGCTTTCAGCCCAGCTTTTTCATGTTACAGTCTTAAATCGTGACTAACAAATATTGAGAAAAAGGTTATGGAAAGTCAAATGATAAAGAAATAAAAACACAGTCAATGAAAAACTAATGTAAATGGCAAATATTATTGGTGAAAAATGGCTGATTTCTGCCTCCTGTCCAAAAAGCATATGGATTTTTTTTTTACCCTACCCTATCACAGATTCATCTCCCTTGGTTAATCCTGTGCTTCTCCAGGTACTTATAACAAAGTCTAACATATATCTGAACTAGAATGCAACATAGATATGGTCAGCAGCAGCTTGTGGGGATCCCAAATACCAGCACCAGCTTTCTTTAAATTACTTAGAATTGTCATCTCCATGTTTTTTTCTTTAGGCTCCTTTCCTGGATTTCACAAGCTTCCAATAGGAAAGTCACTTATGCATATTTTATATATTATATTATGTTATATTATATTACTCACTGGGAAACCTGTGCNAAAAAAAAAAAAAGGAAAAAAGTTTTTATTTATGCTTAAGAGGAATTTCCATTATTTCAGTTTGTGCCCATTACAGTTTGTCTTTCTCAAGGCTAAACAGTCCCAGCTCTCTCAGCCCCTCTTCATATTACAAATCCTCTAATTCCAAGGTATGCAATATTTGAAACTGTCTTTATTTAAACCAAGACCATCTGTTTTCTGTATGCTTGCATCATGATATGTATACACTGAATGACTAAGACCTCAGTCCCATAGGTAGGTGAACCAGCCAGAGCTCATCATTGCTGCCTTGTGGCCTGTGTGTAAGGGTTTCACCCTGTAGGAAACCAAGAAAGAAGGGTGGGGAAGATGCCTCACGTGGACATGGAGGTGGGATGCAGCCAGAGCCCAGAACCAAGAGGCACTCTCAGATCCTGCAGTTTAGCAGCACCCTACTAAATCAAACCAATTCACCATGTGACATACAGAATAGCATAATTGCCCAGCAGTGTTTCGCTGTAGTTTTATGCAAGTCCTCCCAGATTCTTTCCTAGTCCTATAGGTTTAATTCAAACAATGTGTCCTTTTCTTAGCTTGTCAAGCTTTTACAACCTATGCACTATCCAACAACTTTAACATCCTGTAAACTAGAGGATTTTCTGCTTCCAGTTTTCACTTCTTACGGTTTGTTGTTGCCTGTAAGGAAGGACTTATACTAAACCTTTTACAGGGAGGATTTTTAACACAAGGGGTTTTTTTAATTTCTGTTATTAATAAGAGGCAAGTTGCATTGGTTTACAGAAGCATCAAATATGAACACTTTCTAGCTACTCTACTCTTGGGTATACTTGTGCTTTTTAAACATCAAAGCAAACTTTTAATTACAGGAAAGGAAATGAAAAGACATAGCATTTTGATTCATAGCAACTGCATGGTATTTCTGAAGTTTGAGAAAGTTATTACCCTAGAGGTTTTCAAACACTTCACTGACAGTTCTTATTTTCTAAGAAAAATAATAATAAATATTGGCGTTAACTAGATTTAAAATACCACTTTATTCTGTCTCCTTTCTCTCAGCTGGGCTGAGCAGAGCTTTGGTCCAGATAAGAAACTGGGTCACAGCTCAGTTCAAGATCTTATTAGAGCTACAGAGTAAGATTTACATCCTCTGGTGCAAGAGGAGAAGTAAGAATGGGAGGGAGTGGAGGCAGTCTGCCCATGAAAAACCAACTGCACTCATTGCTGTATCAGTCTGCTCCCACACCTGCACACAGAGGCGGCTATGTGCTAGAGCTGCATTTTTGTCAGGAGAGGTATGGTGGGAAACACAAGTTGCTCGGGGCTGCCTTTAGATCTCTATTCAGCCTTTCAGCTGACAGTGGTAGTGTTTGTTCTAAAGAGCCAGGCATTTGACTGGCCCTCCTTTCCCCCAGTGCTGTTATATGTGGAATAGTTACTCTTCTGGGTATATACTATAATGTTTTAAGCTACTACTGTCATCTTAATATGGGCTTATAAAACAATTTGATTAGAACCATCTCTAGTAATAAAACATTTCTATGAAGAATCAATACCTGTTCCTCCGAGTTCACTCTCTTTCTGTGAGTTTTAATTTCCCCTGTGTGTGTAAGCATGTATATGTCTAGAGCTGCTGGAACTGTTCTGGCCTGCAGGACTCAAGTTAAGCAGTATTACTAAGTGCTGACAGGGTCTGGATTAAATGTGCACTTAAATACTGACCAAAAGGTGTATAACTGCCTGGAGTTCAGACTTGTCTTCTGCTGGTACACTGATGTCTTTCTCACAGTTTCTGGCAATTTTTGTGTCTGCTTCTCTACTGGGAAAAAAAAAATCTTACAACTATAAAGAACACATTTACAACAAAGCGATTCATATATTTAAAATATTTTGATTGAAGTAAAGTTTAGCAGAAGGAACACTAGGATTTAGAAAAAAAAGTTGTCTTTAATTCCCTGTTCTCACACAAATGTTTTCTGTGCCATTAATCAAATCATTTAGCTTTTATGTGCCTCACTTTGCCCTTCATGACATGGAGATAACAATACAGCCATATCTTCCTGAGGACAAACTGTGTGTTGGGAGAATATGCACATTAAATTATTATAGTAATTATGATAATAAATCTCAATTATTAAGAAAATTAAACTATAACCTAAGGCAGAGAAAATACAGATCTTAATAAGGTTTGTGATTTATAACTTACTTCAGTCAAAATATTTCATTCTTGAACACTGAAATTTTACCTAAGCACTTGACTGAGAAATTGTATAAAAAAGGAGAAAACATATTTTTAAAAGTTTTGCTCCCCCAGAAGACACCAAAAATAAATTTACCATTTAATCAGTAGTGCAGACTCTGTTGAAGTGATGGGAAAGATCAATGTAAAACAATTGAAAGTACTTTCCTGCTTATACTTTATCTTCTTCACATCTGTGTAAACTCTGGAGTTCAGCCACTCTAAGAAATATATGGAAAAAATAAGTCTTGACTACTGTCCTATTAAACTGTTCTCATTTCAACCCATGAGTTTTACCTTTTTGTTCCCCGATTTTCTCCCCCATCCCACTGGGTGGGGGAGGGAAGTGTGTGAGTGGCTGCGTGGTGCTTAGTTGCTGGCTGGGGTTAAACCTCGACAACTGCAGATTTGTTTTGCATCTCTTTAGTCATGCCTTTGCATTAGTTTTAAAAAATTATGTGTCTTTCTCCAAATATCAGAACAACTTTCATTTTTTTAATATACTTGAGATCAGAGTATGTTCTTGTGGTTTGAATCACCTCAGGAGATAACTCTTTGCATCCACATCCCACTAGGTAGCTGCCTGCAAAATAGTCACCTGGGAAACCACTTTGAAACTGAGGTGTATGGAGCACTAATGGTAGGTAACTTGAAAGAGAAGCATGGTCTACCATGGAGTTGGGAGCAGGCACTGACTATGAGAACGTAAAAGTGGTCACACTGGTTTAGTCCAAAAATCAATCTAACCCCATATCTTGTCTCCTACAGTAGCCAAAGCAGACAATTAGTAAGAAATAGGAGAACAGGACACATGTACATGGTACCTCCAGGATGTGGGAACAAGGTTTCTTGACATTTCTGCCTAACCAGAGTATATGTACATATGCATATAGATGCATACAAAATACAAAAAAAACATAAATTATATAGATTATATAGGTATAGGTGTGGATATTTTTTATAAGCTTTCACATAACAGCTGAACATGATTAACAAGTTAGGTTTTTCTTTTTAAAGAAACCTTCCACAGCAGCACTGCTGAAAGGGTTGGTTTTATCCATAAGTTTTGGCTTGTCTTCTTAATCTCTGTAAACCAGAGGGAATTTGGCTGGAGTTGACTAGCCAGGCACGCATGGAAAAGTTTCAACAAAACAGAGGCATGCCCAGGAATTTTATCATTTTTCAAGACTCAGTAGGCACTTACTAAATTTAGGCAATTTTTAATCTCAGTTCTACAATGTTTTAAGTTCTTTTTTTTTTTTTGTACTAGTCTTCTCCAGAGAAAACTTACATCTTTTTCAGACTTTTAATATTAAGGTGGTCTGTTAAATACAGATAACTTTTCGAGAAGAACCTGAAGTCCTGCACTCTTCTGTGCTCAGCCCACCTGGAATGGAGTTCATGCTTCTCTCTGAAGTGTCTCTTCTTTCAGATTAATTGAATCTGCTTGTTTAATAATGTGTCAGAAAAATCTAACTCCCTTAGTACCACACATCTCACATGTCTTCTACCTTCCAGGGCACAAGGCAACACTTTCTGAACCTGTCAACTGAAAGTGAAGGCAATGTGGAATTCCCTTACCTGAAGAAATGGCTGATAAGCATTGTGGCTTCAATTATTTGGTTTATGGATTGAGGGAGGGAGTTGTTGTTGGTGGTTTGTTTGTTTGTTTTCATTCAGCACAGGAATCAAAAAATGTACCTTATAAAAATATAATTCATTTCTCCTTCTAACAGCATGCATTTAGTACTTTGGAACTATAGAGCAGAAAAAGCAAGGAAATCTTCATTTTTATTTCTTCAAATAGAGTTTGAATTTATTAGGTTATTTTTTGTGCAATACACTATACTTCATAAGTTCCAGAAACACTCTGTTTTTAATACTTCCACAAAATATTTAGGAAAATGATGATAAAAATCTTGTTTCTCAAGCTTTGGTTTAACTATCCAGGCTACATATTTTGTTCATTTTGATCTTCAAATAAAAATGTCATGATTTATTTTCTGATATTAATGCATTGAACTTAATAAAAATTGGGGGAAGTTCAAATGTTTTATTTTTGTATTTAATCATCTCAATACTCTGCAAAATTGTAACTAACTCATTAATCTTGAACTACATCATAAAAATATCATTTATAACATTTGAATTTGTATATCCACATTTTTTTATTGTTCCATTGTTCCCTTTGTGTCCCAAAGCACTTTCTGATTATTTTAAATTCATACATTTTCTCTTTTCATTAATTTTAACATTTTCTACTCCTAGCATACTATCATCTTGTAGACCAGGTAAATACAGCATTTTACTTGTTCAATACACTATACAGATTTTAATAAATGATTACACACACACTCATCCCAGAGAGTTGGCTGAATAATTCATAATGAATCTTTCCTATTCTTCAATTTACATGAATAATTACTAGGCTGTAGACTGTTCACAAATAGTTTATTCTGAGTATTCACTATTTAAAATCCCAAATCTGTTCTGGTTTATTGATGTGTAAGTTATATGGAGGATGTGGAATATCATATTTTGCTTCCCTGAAGACTGAAATTCTTAACTTCAACACAAAATAATGAAAGAGTTAGTGCGATATTCAATTACAGCATAGGAGAAGGTTTTATGGAAAATGGCCTATCAAGCAAACATGTGTTTCAGGTACTGAAAGAACAGATTTGGCAGATAAAGAGAGCTATGTAAATGTAATATGTTTGATAAAACAAGTATAACATGTACATAGTCATAGTAAAACAAGTATTAAATATTGCTAGTAAAGTTGACATTAAGTTGTGGTAGAACTATGATACTGGGTCCAATACTGGTCAACAAATTCATTAACGGTCTGGATGATGGGGCAGTGTACCCTCAGCAAGTTTACAGATGACACAAAACTGGGAGGAGTGGCTGATACACCAGAGGATTGTGCTGCCATCCAGAGGGACCTTGACAGGCTGGAGAAATGGGTTGACAGGAAGGAACCTCATAAAGTTCAACAAGGAGAAGTGCAAAGTCCTGCACCTGGGGAAGAACAATCCCAGGCACCAGTAGATACTAGAGGCTGGCCAGCTTGAAGGCAGCTTTTTAGAAAAGGACCTGGATGTTCTGGTAGACATCAAGTAGAACATGAGCCACAAATTTGCCCTTGTGGAAAAAAAAGGCTAATGGTATCCTGGGCTGTATTAGAAGGTGTGTTGCCATCAAGACAAGGGAGGTGATCATTCTTCTCCATTCAGCAGAGGCCACATCTAGAGTACTTTGTCCAGTTCAGGGCTCCTCAGTATAAGAGAGACATGGACATACTGGAGAGGGTCTAGCAAAGGGCTACTAACATGATTAAGGATCTTGAGCAAGAAATCACAAAGGCTCAAACAGCACACTTTTGCCACTGCTAAAGACATCTCTCAGCGAAAGCTGGGACTGGAGCATCTCTTATATGAGAAAAGGCTGAGAGAGTTTGTACCATTCAGCCTGGAGAAGAGAAGGCTCAGGGGGATCTCACCAATGTATATACATATGTGAAGGGAAATTGTCAAGAAGATGGAGACAAGATCTTTTCAGTAGTGCCCAGTGACAGGACAAGAGGAAATGGGCATAAACGAAAACACAGGAGGTTCTGTCTGAACAGCAAGAAACACTTTTTTTATTGTGAGGGTGACCAAACACTGGCACAGGCTGCCCAGAGTCACTGTGGAGTCTCTGTCCTTGGAGATATTCAAAAGCTGTCTGGACAAGGTCCTGGGCAACTGTCTCTGGGTCTCCCTGCTTGACCAGGGAAGTTGGACAAGATGACCTCTCCCATGGAGGTCTCCATTCCAACTTCAACTTTTCTGTGATACTGTGATTCTGTTAGCTTGCCCACAGATTTAATAGTCATTGTGGTAAGGTTTGGAAGCAAAATATACATCTAGACCTAAGCTTTTGCTTGATGTTTTAAAGAATACTTCAGTAATATTTAGCATGTAGAAGAACAATGTCAACAGAAGAAACTAAGGTTTGTCTTAAAATGCATGCTGTTAGGAATGCACTTTGGCTCTGGCAGAAAAACTGAAATCTCTCTCTTCTTTACTGCAAAAGAAAAATAACCAAAACATATTAAATCCATAAAGATGGATTCTACATCTTGCTTGAGTTTTCTGACTGCTGCCATACTGTACAGTGTAATAAATACTTCCACTATCCATTGTAGTTTCTAAATTCACTCTTTCATTACCTTTATTTTTATTAAATAGCTATTGGAAATTAGAAATTAAAAAACATATTTAAATAATTGTATTTTAATATCCGCAAGTGTTTTCTGTTACTCATATACGCACACATAGTTGCTAAAAGAGAAATGAAAAGTAATTTGGGCTTGACTGAACCTGAGTTTATCCTTGGGTCAGTCCACAAAGCAAGCAATCAAATATTGCCATGATTCTGATCAGGATAACCTGCCACAAAATTAGAACGCACTGGAAGGAACTGATATTTCCCATTTTTAATAATTACTCAAAATATAATTATCTTTATATTACTTGACTTTCTTCTATATATTTACTTATATTTTCAGTTTAATCACAAATGCTTACCAGTTTAGTTTCTATAGCACTGTTTGAGGCTTGGTCAGGAAAACTTTGCATGCTACTGGACTTGTTAAAACCAGTTCATCTTTATTATAGGGCTGTCAACAGATATTTATGTTCATGTGAGTATCCTCTGTTTGTGTACATTATATTTATCACAGGGAGACAAATAGGTTCACTCTGTGTGTGATGCTAATTACTAGTTTGCCAGCATAGCAGCACTAAATTATGTTTTACTAAGGCAGATCCAAAGAGGCTGAATCTTGCCTTCGCAGTCCATGAAAAAGATCCATCTGTACTAAAACTTTCCCATAACAATGACACACAAATTTTACCGTCATGCTGGATTTTTTTTTCCTGCAGACACTGAACACCTTCTGATTTTGTAGATAACTGGAAAATGGCCCATGCACCTGTGAAACCTTAGGCAGTGGGTGCTAGAATACCAGCACCATATAAATAGAGTACCTACAGTGATGGACTATAAACTGCCTGGTGCCTGTAGTATCTCTCATGCTGTTTTTCCTGCTACATGTTAAATCTGTCAGGTTTATATTTAAGTTGAAAGTCATCTAATATCTGTAATCAGTAAGGCTCCTAGTAGGATATCTAGCAATTCATTTTAAGAGCTTTTGGCGTAGCAGCAGTATTTCTGGATGTCTTTTGATAGCCTACTGTATTAAGATGTCAAGCAACTTAGCAATATGTTTTTGTAACAAGGAGACAGCAGTTTGCTTTTGCATTTCAACCCCTTCAAATTTTTAATTGTAAGCCCCCTGCCAGTAAATGAGTTAAACTGATTATAGTGAGTACTTGAATAATAGCGAGAACTTCATAATTAGAAAGTCATGCTATTGATCTTGTTATGAACTGTTTTCATTAGAAATGTGTAGAAATTACCATTCCCCTGAAAATACTTCACAAAAATAGACATGCTTAATTAATTCTAATGCAAGGACAAACTCAGTAATTTGTTTTAAAATCTGAAACAAACTCCAAATTGAGGTTGCAGCTTTGTTTTTTATTTATTTTAGTGATGCTGAACAAGAGCTGAGCATTAAAATAAACAAGAAATATCAAAAACAACTTTATGAAAATGGAGCTTCTACATATTACCATTCAAATAAATTAATCCACAGAGAGGTTATTTCTTCCATATGAATATGAGAATTACAGCCAAAGTCTTCTGTGGCTTTTATCTTGCATGGCAGCTACAGGAAAACAAAATAATAATTAAAAAATAAAAAATAAAAATTTGACCCTTCCCTTTTCTATCTTTCCTTCACCACTATAAAGCAGAACATAATGAAGAATCCTAATTTTAGCTTTTACCATGAGAGGGTCATAGTGTGACTCCTTGCTCTTCTATTTTCCATTGCTTTTGTGGAGTGAAGCCTGATATGAGAGATATTAATACTACAAATACCCAGATTTAAGTACCCAGTTGCAGAGGCCACAACTTTCTAATGTCCATAATCTTTGCACAAACGCAAATCTTCTTTCAGCTTTGATTTTCAGACAGCTAAAGGAGAAAATGTAGAAAAAGGTAGTAGCGAAAGTGAATTATATGGACTTTCTAATTATAGATTTCAAGAGGACAGTGTCTCAGAATAGCAAACAATGAACGACTCAGCTCATTTCTTGATATATTGTGTATTCTAATGCATAACTCACCAAATGTTATGAACTGCAAATGACTTCTGAAGAGGCTCTTGAGGATCCCTTGTAGGCAGCCAGAACATAGACACCTGTGGCTGATCTATTTTTACAACCTCTTTTTACAGTCAGAGTTTAACACACTGTTAGGATAATATTAATCTCATTTTAATGTACACTTAAGAAAGTCAGAAAAATCACCCATTTCTTTCTGTGAACTATAAAGGAAGTCAAAAGTGGTTTGTAGACATTAGCAGGGACAGTGACTTCTCGTGATGCTGTTCAGGCTGAGATAAATTTTGGTAGCTTATGGAGTGTATGAGTGAAAACTGGCCAAGGCTGCAGTGAGTCAGCAAAGAGCAGCAAAAGAGGGGTTTGAATGCCCCGGTCAACAAAAACACAGGCCTAGCCCATAAAGTGCTGCTGGGCCAGGCTGGGCTGCCAGGGTGGCAGCTTCTAAGAGGGACATGTCTTGGCAGCCCCAGAGGCTTACGGCAGGGATGCGGCTTGAGATCCTGAAGCTGTGGTAGGGCAAAGCCCAAGGCTTCCTGCGAGGTGAGTCCTGCTGCACACACCGTGTCGCAGCTGTGGAACACTGCCCAGATACCACCACCCCAAGAGGACCCTCTGGCATGGCTAGCTGAGCACCCAAGACCCATATGTGTCTGATTTTGTGTGGCTCTGAGTGTTTTCCCTTGAATTGGGCACGTTTTCTGTGTGTTTCAGTTGGTGCTATAAATAAAATTGTGGAGTGTTTTTTTTTCCACCCCGCACCTCTGTGCATCACATATTTAAGAATTATCATTAAAATCTACATTAATCACACAAAATCTTCACAATTCTCACAAACATCACTTACATCAACAAAAAGAAATCTCCACACCAAAATCAAATTTGCATCATCACACCACCGACAAAAAGTGGACAATTTACACACAATCCACCCCTCGGCCCTTCACCACAATTGCAGCAATAAAAATTCCCCACATGTCATACAGCTCTTTACTCTCTAGCTCTGTTCAGTCCATGTTTTGCCCGTTACCTCTCTCAATTACTATCCTTATCTCAAATTCCTCACGCTCCCGGGTTTCAACACCAAAAAGACTGTGATGTGTTAACTCTGGCTGAGTGCAAGGTGCCCACCAAAGCCATTCTATCACTCCCCCCTCAGCTGGACAGGGGAGAGAAAATATAACAAAGGGCTCCCAGGTCAAGATAAGGACAGGGAGAGATCACTTAACCAATTACTGTCACAGGCAAAACAGACTCGACTTGGGGAAAATTAACCTACTTTATTGCCAATCAACCAGAGTAGGGTAATGAGAAGTAAAACCAAATATCAAAACACCTTCCCTCCACCACTCCCTTCTTCATGGGC